>JADMLD010001712.1:0-114670 GCA_017589585.1 Phylloscopus whistleri
GTTGGTTGGTTGTTTTTTTTTAACATTGAAAGCCTGGAATTTTGGACCAAGCACTCCAAGCTCCATAAACAGCTGTGTCATCTTTAAAATTCCCACCCCGGGGTCCTTTCCCTCAAAATCCAGGCAAACTCTGCAGTGCAACCACAAAACTTCTGTTGGATCCTGAAAATTCTTTTCCATGAGCTCAGTGGAGCTCCCTCAAGTGGAGGAATAAACACTGAACACAAATTTATGCTCCACATTTGAATTTTTTTATATATTTTTCCCAACAGAGAAAATTTTATATTTTAAATAAAAAAATTTATATTTTTTATATTTTTCTATCAGCTCGACATCACAACATTAATCTAAAATTGTGCTTTACCAGGCAGGTAATAATTCAAATTTTCCATCAATACAGCAATTAATTCTCCTGTCACCAGCTCAGGTGAGGTTTAGGAGAGGAGGGAGCTCGATGTGGTTTTGTCCACATTTCAGATTTCTGGATTTGAGAGGGATTTTTTTTTTTATTTTCATTAAATTATGAAATAAACCCCAGTGGTTTCAAGCCTTACAGTGTCCCAGCAGAAGGTGCCCCACGCTTTCATCAAAAGATAAATTTTGTTTTCAAGCTCAAGACAGCTGGAAGCTCCAAAAACTCTTTTTTTTTATCCCATAAATAATGATAAAATAAATCACATTAATGGAATTATGCACCATCCATGCTCAGCCTGTGTGGGAGCAAAGCACATCCACCCCAAAAAACATTTCCAGTGGTGGCAGGTGGGTGCAGAATCCAGGATCCCAAACTCTTCACCAGGAGGAACCCAAATATCTGGATGTGGGCACAAAATAAACAGGGAACAGGGATGGAATTAATTCCTGGATTTCTGGCTTGGATAAATCCTTTGGGCTCTTGGTGTTTAAACCTTTCTGAATTGAGAATTTGAAATAAATTCTCCTTTTCCCCTGTTGTGCCACCATCCATTCTGCAGGAATCCTTCTAAACCAACAGCAATTATTGTTTCTGACAAGGAGAAAAGCAGAGAGGAAATTCAGGTCTGGGATGTTGATTCAATCCATGGAAAAAAACTCCTTCCAGGACTCAAAAAAACATGGAAGATTTCTTTCCAAAAGCCTAAAAAAATTCCATATTTACCAATTTAAAAGCTCCCAACCTCCCCCACCTTCACCCAACTGCTTCAGGTGAGGCTCTGGAGTGTCAGCCCTGCCCAAAGAAGGAGCAATCCCAGTCTGGAGTGACAGATCTGGGATGGAAATCCCTTCCTTGCCAGGAATTCTGGCACAAACAGAATTCCAGGTTTGTTTGATTTTGCACAAATCCCACCCAAGGCTGAGACAATGGAACGACCTCCAAGAGGAGAAGGGAGAGCTCCACAAACATCTCCAGTGAATTTCAGGAGCAGCTCAGAAGGATTCAGCTGGAAAAGCTGAAGCAGATTTAAGAAAGGGAAGCTGCAGCTCCATCAAATATTTACGTTCTGCAGCTCCCACCAGTTTAAATCAGGTCACGGATCCATTTTGGCAGAGCTGAGCTGCAGCCAGATCCTAAATCCTGATCCTAAAACCTGCCTGGATCCTTGGGGGAAAAACCAAATCCATTCCCTCACATCATCCTTGGGTTTAAGCTTCCCAAATGGAGGAGTTGTTCTCCAGGGATGAACAGGGAACATCCTCTCCCTGCATTTGTTTCTGAGGATTCCTTCCTCATGAGGCTCATTCCCACTGCCCAGGCCAAGAGCAGCTCCAGAGAAATCCTTCTTTTTAAAATTATTATATTATATTATATTATATTATATTATATTATATTATATTATATTATAAATATAATATTATATACTTATGTCTTATAAATTGTGTTATATTTTATTATATACTTATATCTTATATATAATATTATATATAACATAATATATATACTTATATCTTACTTATGTTATGTTATGTTATTATATCATATCATATCATATATATAATATAATATAATATACTTATATCTTATAAATTGTATTATATTTTATTATATACTTATATCTTATATATAATATTATATATAACATAATATATATACTTATATCTTACTTATGTTATGTTATGTTATGTTATGTTCAATATAATGTAACATAACATAACATAAGCCAATAATTGGCTGAAGCACCAGCAGCAGCAGCTTCAAAATTTGGTTTTGTTCCAGTTCAACACTTGAAAATTGGGATATTTTGGGAATTTATTTCTCCTGAGGGGAGCACTCAAGGCCAGAGCCAAGCTGGAGCCCTGCACCAGGCTCTGTTTAACTCCCTGCTTTTCCTGGGATGTGCATTTCCCTTTTGGGACATTTCCCTTGCCATGGATATTTGAGGAAGGATGGGAGAAGGGAGCCAAGATTTGGCAGGAAAAGATCCCAAAAAAAGCTTCTCCTGGAGACAAAGAAATCTCTGCTCCTTTAGGGATTCCCAAAACATCCCCACATTCCCAAGGACAGCTCTGGAACCTTTTCTGGTCAGGTTGGTACTTTGGGAAAGAAAACCAAGATTCCCTGGATCTCATCCTTGGAGCCAAGCTGGGATAAAAAGCAACTGGAGCAGGTTAGGAGGGAACTCTGAGACATCATTTTTTCTGGAGCAGGCCCAAAAAATTTTGGAAATGCTCCAAAAAAAATTCCATGTTAAAAAAAAAAAAAAACAAACAAAAAACCCCCAAAAAACCATCCAAAACAAAACAAACAAAACCACAACCAAAAAAACCCACACAAACAAACTAAACAAACAAACCCCCCAAAAAAAACCAAAAAAAACCCCAAACAAACAAACAAAACAAAAAAAACAACAAAAAAACCCAAACAAACAAAAAAAAAGCCAAAAATCCTCCAAAAAAAGTTGTATTTTTTAAAAAAAAAATGCCAGGATCTAAGATTTTTTTTAGGATGGAAGGAATATTTCAGCCTCCAATCCTGGAATAACAAGGGAAGCTGCAGGGATGGTGGTTTGGTTTTAAGCTTTGGGATAAAGGTTTACTTAATTTATTATTAAATTATTATTAATTTATTATTAATTTATTATTATTTTTAATTATTATTATTATTATTTCCTTGAATTTATTCAAGGAAAAGCTGCTGGATTCCATATTTGCTCCAAGGAGGGGCTCACGTGGACAAACAGCACAAAGTCCAGGACCTCCTGTCCATTTCTGAGCTCCATAAATCCCTGAAATCTTTCATTTCCACCTCTAAAAATCAGAGATTTCCAGATGAAATTCCTTCCCTACCAATTCCTTTGGTATCCAGAGATGAGGAATGGCAGAATTTTCCATAATTTCCAGTGCTCCCAGTTCAGTTTGGATCAAGGTTTTTATCAGGAATGTCCAAACCAGAGATAATCAGGATGGCCCAGGAGGTTTCACCCAGGCCTGGCTGTTTCAGATAAGCTGGGCTGAGGCAGCAAAAATGGGAAATAAAGGGAAAAAAAAACCCAAAAAAACCCTCCCTGCAGTTTTTTTTTGGGAGATTTCCTGAGTTTCAGCATTTTTCTTGGAGCTTCCCAGCTTTTCCAGAGCTCTGCTTGGCTGAGCCACCTCAGATTTTATCCATCTCAAGCAAGAGGCAGATCTTTTAGGGAGAAAAATGGGGGTTTTCAGCAAGAGCTTGAGGAGAAAAAGGGATTTTTCAGCAAGAGGGAGATTTTGGGAAGGAAAAAAGGTTTTTTTTCAGCAAGAGGAAAATTTTGGGAAGGAAAAAGGAGGTTTCAGCAAGATCTTGAGGAGAAAAAAGGGATTTTTCAGCAAGAGAATGGTTTTTGGGAAGAAAAAAAGGAGGTTGCAGCAAAATCTTGAGGAGAAAAAAGGGGGTTTTCAGAAAGAGGAAGATTTGGGAAAGAAAAAGGGATTTTCCAGCAAGAGGTATTTTTTGGGGAAGAAGAAAAGGAGGTTTCAGCAAGATCTTGAGGAGAAAAAAGGGATTTTTCAGCAAGAAGCAGTTTTTTGGGAAGGAAAAATGGGTTTTTTTCAGCAAGAGGAAGTTTTTAGGAATTAAAAAAGGGTTTTTCAGCCACATGAACCAGAGACTTGTTGGGTGAGGGAAGCTCCTCATGAGGTCTGGGATAAACCAGTGGCAACAGAAGGGATTTAAACCAGAGAGGGATGGAAAACTGAGAGAAAAGCAGCAAAATCAGCATTAAAAGGGCCAAAACAACTCAGTGATTTGAGCAGAAAGCAGCTCCCTGCACATCATCCTGCCCCTGGACCCCTGAAATCCAGGCTGGATTGGGGTTGGAGCACCCTGGGACAGTGGAAAGAAGAAAAAAAAGCTCCTCAGAGCTGCAGATTTCTGTGTTCTGACTCAGGTATTTGCACATTTCTGGGGGTTCACAGAAGGTTTCAACCAAAAAAAAAAAAAGGTCAAGGATGGTGTATGAACAGCACCACCCTCTCCCAAAGGCAAAATTCCCTCTGGGAACAGATGATTTCTCATCCCACAGAGCTCCCAGATAAATCTGAGCCTAAGGGGGGATTTGAGGGAAGCAGCCAAGGTTTGTCAGCTCCAGAGGAGTTCAAGTTGGGCACCTGAATTCATCCAAGGTGGTTTTCTGCTCCCCAAGGATGGATCCAAGCTAAAAACCATTTTCTAATCCAATTTCCTATTGCTTTCCAAGGTGAAACAAGCCTGACCAGCCAAGCCAGCTGGTTTTTTTTGGTGACAAATCCCTGCTTTTCAGTTCTTCCACATATGTATTCCCTGCTCCAAGAGGATGGAGGCTTCAGTGGAAGAACTTCCATCCACTTTTGGACAGAAGATCCCAAAAGTTGGGTTCTCCCCAAGACCCTGAACTCTGGTCTTTGCTCCACCACTCCACAGTAAGTGGAGTTATTATTAAATTATTATTATTATTATTATTATTATTGTTATTATTGTGTTGTTGTTGTTATTGTTATTGTTATTATTGTCATTATTACTATTATATTATGTTATATTTAAATTATTCTTATTTATTAAATAAATAATAAATTATAAGTTAAACATATAATACTATAAAAATAAATTATAAATACAAATATTTTATATTTATATAAATATTTTATATTAATATAAATAAATTATAAATATCAATTATTAAGTATAAAATAATTATTATTTAATAATAATTATTATTCGGTTATTTAATAATATTATTAAAATAATCTATCCTAATATAATTAATTATATTATAAATTCGATTATTATTTAATAATATTATTAAAATAATATGTAATAATCTAATTAATTATATTATAACCATTCAATTATTATTTAATAATAATATTATTAAAATCCATGGAATAGAGAATTAATTGATCAACACACAAACACGCAGCCAAATCCCACTCCCACCTCCTCCTCCCTCCTTCCAAAGCCCAAAAATTCCTCCCTGCTTGGGATCTGAAATCTGATAAAAACATTTTGCAGATTTCAAAGTCCTTCTATTGCACACTGGTACCACTCCACCTGCAAAATTCAGGCACAAACCCCACAATTCTGATGAAAAATGAGTTATTTTGTTACCTATAGATGGGGATTTGAAGGGGTATTTGTCAGGAAGGTCGACTCTTACTTTCCATACTCCACCTTCATACGGTGCTGCAAGGGAGGAAAAACAGGAATTAGGACACTCCACAGCTGAGGAGAGCATCAACAGAAGCAGAAATTAAGGAAAATCCATCTCTGGAATAGTACACAGCTCCACTGGGGGTGAGATTTCAGAGCTCCCAGGGGAAAAGTGTTTTTCCTGCTCTGCCTGACACGATTTGAACTGATCCTGGAGAAGATCTGGGCACCAGAGCCTGATTAAACCCAGGCACTTTGGGATAATCTCCTTACCTTGGGAGGTGCTGCTAAATCAAGGTGGAAAAGCCATTTTAATGACAAACTCCACAGAAATTGCCAGGAGTTTTGCCAGGTCTAGGAAAGCTCAGGGATGCTGAAGGAGTTTTCCAGAGGCAGCATCCAGCTCCAAGGGATGGGGTCTACCCCTGTCCATGCTCACAGCTGGATCCTTGTCTTGGGTTATGGAACCTAAAATGTGGATTCTATTTTATCTGCTGAAAGCAGTTGGGGAGATGTTTGTTCTTTATCTCTTGTAACTCTGGGGGGAGGAGGGTGGGTGCCTTCTGATAATGGGGCAGCTGTTCAAACCAGGTGGGGCAGTGTTTCTTATCTCTTTCACCCCCTGTCCTCCCTCCAGGGGGATATCTGCTGCTAATGGGCCATTAAGACACCCCTAAAAGCACACATCCCCAAATTTACCCCCCCCAAAACAGCACATCCACATTCCATCATCCCATTGTGAGATGCTCCACCCAGTGGGAGGAGCCAACCATTCCTACCTGGATAAAACTGAGACGTAGGAACACCAGGGATCTGGTTCCACCGGATTTCTGGAGGAAGACTGAACCCTTCCCACCATCACTGAACCCTTCTCACCATCTCTGGACCCTTCTCACCACCACTGTACCCTTCTCACCATCACTGAACCCTTCCCACCATCACTGAACCCTTCTCACCATCCCTGGACCCTTCTCACCATCCCTGGACCCTTCTCACCATCCCTGGACCCTTCTCTACAGGATCATCTCTGCCCCAACAGAACCACATCTGCCACTCCAGGAGGACTCACTTTGGGACTGCTTCCAACCCCCTGACCAACAGGGTGTCAGGTTGTAGCTCTGACTCTGTCAGGGTTTTCCAGGATTGTTGTTTGTTTGTTTGCTTGCTTGGTTGGGTGGTTTTGTTTTCTACTACATTTGTATTTATTCCCAGTAAAGAACTGTTATTCCTATTCCCAAATCCTTCCCTGAAAGCCCCTTAATTGCAAAATTATAATTTGGAGGGGGTGAGGGGTTTCCATTCTCCATTCCAAGGGAAACTCCAGCTTTCCCTGGCAGACTCCTGTCCCTCCAAACCAAGACAATCCTCCCCACCCTCCAGAGGGTGGCTTCCCTGGATTTCTCTCCATCCCCCTGAGATTTGCTCATCTCTTCCCCTCTGGAGTGTCGTTTCCTCATTCCCCACTGTCCTGTTTTTCTGGAAGGGCAGGGTCACCAACTTACTTCCTTGTGGTCCATAAAACTTGACGACAAATTCGTTGAGTCCTCCTAAGATTGTGACCTCGTGTTTGCTCTCGATCCTGATGCAGCCAAGTCAAGGAAAAACACATCCAATGCAGGAAACAAAACCCATTTACTCACATCCGAGGAATTCACTCCAAGCCCGTTGACCCAAATATTCCAAATACCCTGAGCTCCACATGGAATCTCAAAGTGACCACAGCACCACAGTGACGTTGGTAAAAGCCCCACCCTCCCCTGCCCTGAGGAACCTTGGGATGAACCCTCAGAGTTTTCCAGCCCCTCCTGCACGGCCTAAGCTCGGATTTGGGAGAGCACTGGGATGTGTTTGAAATAAATACAACGAGGCTGCTCTGATGAATTCAATTTTCCCCTCCTACAGCTCCCATGCAAACCGTGGCAATTTCATATTAATTTGACTTGCAAGACCAAAAAAAAACCAAAACTCCCCAGTCTTGGGAGAGATGGAATGAGAAGAACAAGTGGAAGAATCAAAGAGTTTTGGGAAGAAGGGAATACAAAGGGAAAGGCAGGAAATCTTTATTCTGAGCGAGGCTCTGTTAAGATAATTAGTGGTGGTGTTTCAGTGCTGAAGCTTGATAAGGAATTGGCCTGTAAATCAGGGTTAATGGATTGGGAATAATATCCTACAGCAATTACCTTTCATCAGTGGTCTGGGTAAGAATTACAAGGCAAGCAGGAGAAAATCCAAGGTTTGTTCTCCCACCTGAACTTCGGCGCTGCAGGAACCAAGGCTGCTCCATTTGAGCACGGAATATTTCATGGAAGATCCTTCATATCACAGCAGGAGCTTGGCAGGAATGTTCCAGCTCCAGGGAACTAAAGGCAGATTCCCCCTTTTTTCCCCCTCCTCAGATGGAAAAGATTTCCTGTTTTCATGGCACCAAATTTGCCCAGGATTGCAGGAATTCCACAGATCCCCCTTGGACCTCGATCACACCTGGGCACACACTGGAATATTCCCAACCCACCAGGAATTCCCAGCCACCAGGAACAAAGAACTCCCACCTCAGACCCTTAAATTCCTTAAATTCTTAAATTCCAACCTATGGAATCTGCTGGATTTCACAAAGGGCTGAGTGAGGCTCCTGCACCCCAAAGCGCTGACTCCACACCGGCAGTTTTTTGTGACGAGATCCAAGTCCCATCTGTGCTGGTCCATCAGGATTTACTGCAATTCCTCAAGCACAAAACCTCCCAAATTGCACAGATTTTTCCCACAGTGTCAGCTCCAAAAGGGTTTGGACACAACCACCTCCTTCCCCTCCTTCTCATGGGGAGAGGGGGCAAAGTTTATGGCAAAGTTTGTTTTGGCTGCAGAATTCTCTTGGTTTTCTTTAGCTGCTCCAAAATTCCACGGCAAGGAGCTCGCTGCACCCAGGAGCAGCTCACAAAGGGCAGATGGAAACATAAATGTCCTCAATGCAAGTGATTTTCCTGCTAAAATCCAACGGGAATCTCTGGAAAAAGTGGCTCCAGGTTCGTGGTGAGGAGCTTCCCAAGGAAGTGTCGTGGCTGCTTTCAGTCCGGGTGCTGAGGGGGAATTTCTCACCAGGTCTTTTCAGGTCTGAAGTTTAATTCCTTAGGAAATGTGTCCCTGGGTAGCTGTTCCAGGTTCCCAAACTCTTACAGGGTCCTGCTGAGTGCAATGATGGCCCAGAAAATGTTTAATCCTGGAGGATTTTCACACTTCATGGATCAGCTTAAACACAAATGGTTTTACTTTGGACTAAATCAAGTCCTGCTTAATAAAAACCAGCTCACCCAGCCTGATCCTGAGCAGCTCCAGCCTGGATGCTCCTCAGCTCCCTGAGTTAATGCCAACTGTAAATCAAAGCTGCGTTTTCCACACTCAGACTCAATCCTGGTGTTGCCAAATTCAAGAAATATTCATGAGCCACACAGGGCCATATCTGAATATTGTCCCTGTTGTGGCAAAGACCTAAAATTGCTACTAAAAAATCAGAATTAGAGAGAATTAGGTTCATGAAAGGGAGAAATATTGGGATGAAAGATTTGGGAACAACCACGTTGTTTATTGACATGATACCAGAAATTCTTCCCTGTGAGGGTGGTGAGATCCTGGCACAGAATTCCCAGAGTAGCTGTGGCTGCCTCTCGATCCCTGAAAGTGTCCAAGACCCCTGGAGATTGGGGTTTGGAGCAGCCTGGGACAGTGGGAGGTGTCCCTGCCCCTGGTTTGGGTTGGAACTGGATAATCTTTAAGGTCCCTTCCCACTCAAACCATTCCCTGGCTCTGGAACTGAGGACAGACTGAAAATAAAGTGGATTTCAGCAACAAAGCCCCTGCAACAACGCAGGGGAAATTTCCAGAAGTGCATTGGCAGGAATGAAGCTGGGAAATCCCTCTTTCCTTGAAATGAGGTGAATTCCAGGTGAGGCCCCACTTAGTGACACAGCTGGGCTGAACCCTCTGCCCTCTCCCTTCTCCACCAAGGAAAAGATGCCCAGGAATGTGAAATCCTGGAATCCCACTGACAAAACAGCTGAGAGCATTCCTGGGAGAGCTGCATGGAGCTGTTACAGAGAGAACATTTCCACCCCAGCAGCTTTTTCCATCTCCAGAAATCCTTCAGGAAAGGAAACTGTCGTTGCAGGAGTTGGGGCTCCGGGGGATCCAGGAATCTGAGGCAGAATTCCAGACTTCTCCATGCCACAAAGTATCCCAGCAGCACAAGGGGAACAGCAGAAAGGATTGGACACGTTTGGAGCAGTGTCCAGACCACATTCCCAGAGAAAGCTCCACCATCATTCCCTGGGAGTGAAGAGCACAGGCTCTGATCCAGCTGCTCTCTCAGCTCACGCTGAATTTTTTCCGTGAAGTCTCACAACCGAATCCCAGATGAATTCTGTCCCAAACATGCCAGGAAGTAAATCACCAGGCTCAGATCCAGGAGCAATCCAGGACCTGTCTGGAGAGCCACGATGCTGAGGGAACCCAGCTGTGTTGAGGGCAAGTGGAATTTCCTCTCCTGCATCCAGGTTCTGGTGACGGATCCTGCAGCGATTCCAAGGAATTCCAGGGAATGAGAAATGCTCCAAGTCTTCAGCAAAGTGAGCACAGCTTTGGGAAACCCCAGGAAAGGAGCACCAAGAACTTGGAGCAGGATTCCCACAATTCAGGTGATCTCCACACGTTTCTCCTGGGATTGCTACGTCTGTGTCCAGAATTCCCAGCCAGCCCTTTCGTTGGATATTGATCCATGTGATCCATATGTATCCATGCAGAAAGTCCTCAGGAATTAATCCACACATCCAGCTTTTTTTGGGAAGACCATTTTGGAAGACCATTTTTTTTACTTCATCCTCTCCAGGCCAATCTCTCTGCACCCACATTCTCCCTTCAGTGCACTTTTCATCAGTCAAATTTACAAAAAAAACCCCAAGCAATTAATGGCTAAAGACTTAAAATTCCTGATTCCAGGGGTTCATCCTGGAATCCTCCTCCAAGTTCATCCAAGAACCAAGTTCATCACAATTAAGGTGATCTCCAGCAATCCTGGGATTGCTACGTCTGTGTCCAGAATTCCCAGCCAGCCCTTTCGTTGGATATTGATTTGTATCCATGCAGAAAGTCCCCAGGAATTCAACCACACATCCAGCTTTTTTTGGGAAAACCATTTTTTTGGACCTTTTACTCCACCCTCTCCAGGCCAATCTCTCTGAGCCCACATTCTCTCTTCAGTGCACTTTTCATCAGTCAAATTTACAAAAAAACCCCCAAGCAATTAATGGCTAAAGACTTAAAATTCCTGATTCCAGGGGTTCATCCTGGAATCCTCCTCCAAGTTCATCCAAGAACTTGGAGCAGGATTCTCACAATGAAGGTGATCTCCACACCTTTCTCCTGGGATTGCTACCAGAATTCCCAGCCAGCCCTTTCATTGGATATTGATTTGTATCCATGCAGAAAGCCCCCAGGAATTCAACCACACATCCAACTTTTTTTTGGAAAACCATTTTTTTGGACCTTTTACTCCACCCTCTCCAGGTCAACCTCTCTGAATCCACATTCTCCCTTCAGTGCACTTTTCATCAGTCAAATTTACAAAAAACCCCAAGCAATTAATGTCAAATCAGTCAAATTTACAAAAAAAAACCCAAGCAATTAATGGCTAAAGACTTTTAACATTCCTGATTCCAGGGGTTCATCCTGGATGGAGCCCTTGTCCCCACAGCAGGACACAGAGCCGAGCTCACAGTTACAAACTCAGCCTGGAACACATCCCACACCCTCAAATCTTTAAAAACCATCATCCAAACCCCTCCCAAGACTTTTGGCCTCGCTGCTTTTATCTCCTCATCACCTCAGGATGCCAACTGGACCTGGTGCCAAAAAAAAAAGCCAGTGGAAAACTCAAGGGAAAAGAGAAAAATCTGGATACGAGTCAAATTTCTAAGTTCAAAACCCACAGAAATGAGAAGTGAGTGCTGAGGACCTGAAGATAAATTATCTTAGTCCCAGGATTATTACTTAAGAGAATTTCAACAGCAGTAAATGTTGGGAACACTGAGATTGATGCTATGGAAGCTTCTTTTCAAATATCAGCTTGGAAGGGCTCGTAGGAGAGAGCCAAGGGAATTTTTTAGGCTCCCAATCCAACACCTGAAATGTGCCAGGAGCTGTGGATTTGAGCAGGAACATCCCAGCTCCCAGGCCTGAACTCCTAGGAAATGATTTCCTCAGTCCTCAGAATAAAAAGCAATTTAAAGCATTTTGGTTTTTTCTACATCAGGACAAAATCCCCACAAAACCTTTCGAATCTGGAGTGTGAAGACTTTGCCCATCAAGTCAGGAAGAAGTGGCCACTGTGGATTTGCCTGTTCCAAGGTCAAATTCCCATTTCCTCATCCTCATGCAGGGCCACCCACCACTGCAGGGCTGGATTTCCCCTGCAGCAATAATAATAATAATAATAAAAAAATAATAAAAATTTGTCAGGATTTGACTTCACACCCAGATCTCCCCAAATCCCAGATGAACATCATGGCCTACAGATGGTGTGTCTGTTCACAGGGTTGAGTGGCTTTTTCCTGGCAAACATTTAACTTAAAAAAAAAAAATCCTTTCATTAAGTTGCTTTAAAATTAACATTGGTTACAAGCTTGGGAAAATGAGTTTTCCAGCTAAAAATATGCAGCGAGCAACACAAACGAGCCAAAAAGGAGCAGAAAATTGGAATGTCCCATGGAAAAACAAAGTTGTGGATTTATCTGGAGGTTACAACTGAAGTGGGAGATGGGTTGAGGGTCATGGAGAGGAATTAAATCCTTTCTAAGGATCTCTGGCACGGCCTCTCTTATTCAGACACTTGCAGGTGAAGATCACCAGAGAAATCACCCTGAATTCCAAGGAAAACCAAACACCACACCTGGATATATTAAAAAAAAATAATAATAAAAAAATCATCCAGCTCTGCCACCTTAAGAAGAGAACCTGCCTTTGAGCAAATAAATCTCGGTATTCGCAATAAAAGGCGATTTAAAAACGAAAATTAACACTCAGCCCGTTGATTTCTTTTTTCCCATTGTCAAGAGCTTTGCACCACCTGTTCTACGGGCGAGCCGAGGTGTCAGAGGTGTGAATTCTTCTGAAGGCGTTTTGCAACATCAATTACCTCCATTAGTGCCACCGATGGTTATTCATGGTTATTTTCTTACAAAGGCAGATGAGCTGCAGCTGAGGATTCACCGAGTTCCCTGGTGCGTGGGCAGCAAAGGGCAAGCTCAGCTCAGTCCCTCCCTGCCTCCAAGCCTCTGGAAGCTGCTTTGCCTCCTCCAAAATCCTTTTTTTTTTTTCCTGCCACAACATCCCCAGGTGGTGCAGGTGAAACCACAGCCGGCACCGGGGCTTTGATGCTTTAAGGGAAGATTTTTTTCCCTGTTTTTCTGTTTATCCCTATTTTCCCTGCCTGTTATTCAGATTTAATTTCCCTCAGGCTCCTCTCCAGTCCTGCAGAACAGCAGAAAAAAAAAAGGATTTTTAGTAGTCAAAAATGTTACAGAGGCCACAAAAAAAGCTGTGATTTCTTGGAGCAGCAAGAGGTGGATTTTTAGCAGCTGATTTGTTGCAAATTTCTTGAGAACTCCAGGGTGATATTAAAATCCATGGGTTTTCCTCAAACCAGGAATTCTCACTGCCACAGTGTCTCCCTTTTTAAGCAAAAGAGTTTTCTAGCACCAAATCCAGGTTGGTTATTTGCCAAGGATGTTCTGCTGAAAATTCCTGACCCCACTGGGGCAATCTGGGGTTTATCCTCACATTCCTGGGGCAAATCCCAACTTTCCTTCCTCTGGATTCTCCCTCTGCTCTGCCCCTCGGGTGAGGCCCAACCTGCAGAGCTGATCCAGCTCTGGAGGCACCAGCAGAACCTGGAGCTGCTGGAGGAGACCAGAGAGATGCTCCAAAGGCTCCACTCTGCTCTGGAGCCAGGCTGGGAGAGCTGGGAATGTTCTCCTGGGGAAGGGAAGGATCCAGGGAGAGCTTCCAGAACATTCCAGGGCCTGAAGGAGCTCCAGGAGAGCTGCAGAGGGACTGGGGACAAGGCCTGGAAGGACAGGACACAGGGAATGTGGAAAGGGGAGATTGGGGTGGGATGTTGGGAAGGAATTCCTGGCTGGGCTGGAATTGCCAGAGCAGCTGTGGCTGCCCCTGGATCCCTGGAATGTCCAAGGAAAGGTTGGAGTCCCCTGGGACAGTGGGAGGTGTCCCTGCCCATCACCTTTAAGGTCCCTTCCAACATCATTCTGGGATTCCATCACTTCAAATTGGACTTTTCCAGGAATCCCACAGCTCTGAGAGCCACAAAATTGATTTTAACCCTACAGAACACAGAAGAAGGACAGCAAAGCACTCCTGGAAAGCTCAGAGGACAAACACCTTTCTTCCCTTGGCTCTCCTGACCCCTGTGATAAGTGAACCAGGAACACCTCAGCACAGAGGGGAGGTTTCACTCCTTGTAAGACAACACCAGCTCTGTTTGCTGCCAAAAAACGCCCTGGAAGGACAGGAATTGTGAATTAATAACTGAGCAGCAACCTGTGCCTGCCTGCTGAGTTTTCATTTTACTGCACACAAGAGTTTCCTTGTTGGAAAGGCAGATTTGCTTTGAAAAAAAATAAAATAAAAAAAACCCCTTCCTGGCCACTTCTCTACCTGGTTTTACCTGCCTGGGGGGAAGAAATCACACAAGAAAAAAAGAATTCTTCAATTATTCCCTCCCAATTTCACATAAGGATGGCAAATTCCCCCCTTGGTCTCCACTGACCCCATCCAGAGGCATTTTCATGAGAACCAAAAAACACCTTCCAGATGAAAACAGGGATTTGGGGAGAAGGAAATGCTGTTCCAGCAAAGCCTCCAGCCTGCCTTGCTTCCTTTGGAGCTCCTGGTGATTTCCAGCTGGCTGATTTCCACCCATCTTTGTGCCAAGAAAGCAGAAGAATAAGGAAAAGGGAGAAGGAAAACTCAGCTTTTTCCCTGGAGACACTTTGAGTTGGCTGCCCTGAGCCCAGCACAAACTAAATCAGCATTTTCCTCCACTCCAGGCTCCAAACCTGCTTTTCCTTCAGCAGAAAAGTTGCATTCCATTCCATCCTGGATGGAGCAGAATTCCCTTTTCCTACAGGAGATAAAATTCATTCACTGCCCTCCCCAACTCTCTGTTGCTGCCTTAAAAAATTGCAGGTTGAGAAAAAAAAAAAAAAAAGAAGGCAGGTACATTTTGGATCTTTTATCCATGGAAGGGAAAGGAGCTGGGGAAGGGGCTGGAACAGCTGAGGGAGCTGGGGAAGGGGCTCAGCCTGGAGAAAAGGGGGATCAGGGTGGCTCTGCACAGCTCCTGCCAGGAGGGGACAGCCAGGGAGGGATTTGGGATCTGATCCCAGGGCACAGGGACAGGAGGAGAGGGAACGGCCTCAGGGTGGATTTTTGGGAAAATTCCTCCATGGAAAAGGTTTATCCAGCCCTGGCACAGCTGCCCAGAGAGGTTTGGAATCCCCATCCCTGGAGGGATTTCAAAGCCATGTGGAGGTGCCACTTGGGGACACGGGTGGCCTTTGGCAGTGCTGGGAATGGTTGGACTCGATGATCTCAGAGGTGTTTTCCAACTAAAATGATCCCATGATCCTGTTTGGGTTTTTTTTGGTTTTGTTTTTGGCTTTTTTTAATTATTATTTTTTTGCATTAGAGGAAACAGATTGGAACAGACTTGCCCAGAACTGTGTTCAGCCTCCACGGGCTGGGCCAATATTGAATTGCAGTGGTGGCAATTCCAGCCCATCAATGGATCAGAATCCCTTTAAACCACGACCTCCACCAGCCCTGGCAGGGAGATGCATCAGTCAAGGTGAGAAGAAGCTGGCCCAGGAATTTTAAAGGGGACTGGATTTGATGGAAGGGAGTTGGAATGAGGTTGGGATCAATAAAGGTGAAATGATGTCCCTGTGTGTGACCACAGTGACAGAGCCAGGTCCACAAGCACAAGATCCTCCTAAATCTCAGGAAAAGCCAAACAGGGATCCAAGAGAAGCAATTAACACCTAATTAGAAGCAACTGCCAATGAGCAAACTCCTTAAATGGATCCTACAGGGAAGGAACTGCAAGGAGGACTTCTCTGGGGTAAGTGGAGAGGCAAAAAAAATCCCCAGGACTGGAGCCTGACCTGATGCCTGAGCTTCCCAGGAGAACTCTGTGAGAGCTGGAAATAATCAGGAACCAGGAGAACTCACTGCTCTGAGCTTCAGCTCAAGGGGGAAAGCCCCAGGAGAATTCTGTGAGAGCTGGAAATAATCAGGAACCAGAAGAACTCATTGCTCTGAGCTTCAGCTCAGGGGGGAAAGCCCCAGGAGAATTCTGTGAGAGCTGGAAATAATCAGGAACCAGGAGAACTCACTGCTCTGAGCTTCAGCTCAGGGGGGAAAGCCCCAGGAGAACTCTGTGAGAGCTGGAAATAATCAGGAACCAGGAGAACTCACTGCTCTGAGCTTCATCTCAGGGGGCAAAGCCAGAGCTGGATCCAGGAGCACTGAGGATGGAACTGGAGTAGTTTTGGTGGCCACACATCTGTCCCTGAGCTGAAGCACCAGATTTAAGATTTGCATCACTCCAAGCTGACAGAGAAGTTGGGTTTCCATGGAGATGGGACACACTGGTGGAATCGAGTGGTTTTCGTGTACAAATAATCAAACTTCTCCAAGCAGCCAGAAATTTCAAGTTGTGTTTTCAGAGAAATATCAGAAAGGGCAAGAAAACACAATCTTTGCTGTTTTTTTTTTTCCAGGTGTGCTGGCAATGGTTCATTTCCTCTTTTGGGAGGATTCAAGAAGTGCTGAAACTCTTGTGAAAAGAGAAACCGTGGTGGTGAAACCACAGGAACTGAGCCTGACCCCCCAGACCTGTGCTAGACCTGACCCCAAGGCCAAAATTTAAATGTATTTTGGGGCTGGGCCTCATCACATGAGTCACAAAGAATGCAGCAGGTCTGTTAAAAGCAGATTGCTTTGATATATTCAAGTATTTCTTCAATTTAATCTTCAAGGGGAAAAAAAAAGTATTATTTTAAGATGTGGCTTTTTCCCTCAAGGGGAGTTTGGGTTAGGTTGGTGTAGATTTTATTTGAAATGTTCTCTCCCTCTCAGAAACCTCCAGAGTCATTCAGAAAGTGCCTCAAAGCACCTCAGCAAGGGTGACACGAAGCCCCAAAGGGACAAACATCCATCTCCTCCTGCTAAAAAAACCCTTGGGAGGAGATGTTTGCACTCCAAGCAGATGCAGAGCTGAGCTTTGGCAAAGGCTTATTCAGGAAAAAAAAAATAAAAATAAAAATCCAGAATTATGTCAAGGTCTTGATTTTTAAACAAGATGAAAGAGCTCAGTGGCAGGAAGGAGAAAAGTGTCAAAGGAAATATTTTAAGCTTCAAATAAATTGAGTTTAAATTGAGCTTTGGCATGGAGTAGGTCCAGATTTCACATCCTCTCTGCTGCCCATTGCCAGGATCTTTCCTTGCCTGCAGAAGATGCTGAGTTGGGCCAGGGAAACTGAGGAAGAAGATGCTGATCCTCAGCTCAAACTCCAGCCTAACCTAATGAAGTGTGCACCCAGGGTTTAATTAACACTCCAGGCTGGGATGCTTCAAGAAAAAAAAAAAAAACAGGCCTGGGAGAGGCTTCCCACAAACAAACTGAACCTTGAACTGCTGGAACATCACAAGGGGGAGGAAAACACTTCCAAAGTCCTCTCCAGGAGCAGAATCCAGTGGGAGTTTTGCTGTCCTGCTCCCCCCCAAGTCTCTCAAAGAAAAAGAGAGTTCTCTCTCCAGCATGGGGTTGTTTTGCAGAGTTCCTTCCAAGCCCACCAGAAATACTCAGGGATGCATTTCCTGATCTCACTTTCACCAGGTTTTTTAACCCATGGATTTCAGAAGTGAGCCAGCACCAAATGTTTGAAATTCCAGCCTGGGCAAGCTGGGCTTGAGCTCTAAAACAGACTCAGAGCCCACAGAAATGGATAGTGCCAGTGAAATGAAAATGAGGCAGCTCTCAAAGCTGCTTCAACTTTAATCCCTCAATAATTTGGCTTCTGTGCTTCAAATCCAAACTCCCAGCAGGGAAGTGCCTCCCACTCAGGTGTTTTCTGCTCCAACCACGACAGCAATAAAGTCTCCCAAAGATATTTGGGGGGTGATTTGTCTCCTGAAGAAAAGAGAACAACTGATATCTCACAGAATCATAAAATTTGGCTGTAAAAGGATCTCAAATTCACCCAGTGGCACCCCTTGACATTGTCCCAAGCTCCTGGTCTTGAATAATCCCAAGGTTTCACCACCTCAGAGGGAAGAATTTCTTGCTAAGATTGAATCTAAACTTACCCTCTCCAATTTTAGGCCTCTCCCCAGCTGTTTGTTCCAGAGTTCTTTGCTACTTGAGCCAGAAGCTCCAACAGTTCTGAGCCTTCCTGGTTCTTATCTGCCAATCCTCAAAGAAAAGAGCTTTAAAAAAACCAAATCTCCAAACCCCCTGGGATTTCTCCAGCATGGAGAAATAAAATAAAAGCCAACTGAATGTGGAAATTAGGCTTGAGATTAGAGTGATTTCTTTAAGCTGAAGTAATGTTTTATTTTATTATAATATTATTTAATAATAATATTATAATAATAATCAAATAACATTATTTTCCAGAGGAAAATCCTGGTTTTGCTTCAATGTGGATTTCCCACCACACAATTTGAAGGGACACAATGAAGCTCCAGCAGCTACAGGTGGTTTTTTTTTCAGGGTGGATCATTCCTGAAGCACCTGGGGCTTTTTGTTCCTTTCAAAACACTATTAAAAAAGAGAATTTTTTCAAGAACAAGTCGAATTTTTCAAATTCTGCTCTTCTGATGCTCACAGGTGCAGCAGAAAAGGCCCAGAGCAGCTCACAAGCAGTGGAAAATGGGGATGAACATCGAGCTGGCACCCAAAATTCTTCTTTAAGTGCTGAGGCAACACCCACACACCTTGGAAAGGCTCATTTGAAACCCATTTGCAGTCCTGGTCAGGATCCTGCTCCTTACAACAGCTCTGCCAGGGGAAGAATCCAGTGGGATTTGTCCTTTCCTGCTGCCCAAGCACCTCTAACAGCAAGGAAAATGGATTTATCTCCACAGTGGGGTTGTTTTGCAGGGGTCCTTTCAATCCTACACGGAAATATTCCTGAGTTGGGGGGACCTGAGGGTGCTGTGTCTCTTACAGATCCCCAGAGGATGGGATTTGTTCCCTTCTCTCCCTGCCAGAACTTCCAGAGGGATCAGATTTGCTTCCCCCCCGACCTCCTTGGCTTTGTTCAAAAGGTTTGAAAGGAGCAGCTCAGGCAGGATTTACACACAACCTCCTTGGGTTTTCAGCACAAATCCCAAACCTGAATCACAGACCTGGCGAAGTGAACAACAACCACAATTTCCCTGTTTGCTCTCACACCAAAGCAGGAAAAAAAAAAACCCCAAGTGACTTAGGAACAAGCAGCCTGGTTACACACAACTGAAGTCAATAAAATTTCCCTTCTTTCCAGGTCACCTGCAGCACAAAAACACCACAAACCCCACACACCAGGAAACTGCAGCCCAGGCTTGCTCCAGGAAAAAGGTGCAGGAGTTTCCTGCATGCCAGGGGGTTTTGTCCAGAAATTCCTCCAGCAATCCGAGGTGCCACTGTCACAGCTATTAATTAAATCAATTATCCTCTTCATCCTCCCCATGGAATGAGGGCAATGGGGCACTGTGGCTTCCCCAGTGCATCCCATAAACAAATCCAACATCCCAGGGCTGGCTGGGAACAAAGTGGGTTTGTCCCTGATTTTTTTGTTCAGTGCATTTTGGCAATTTCTATTTAAAGGGTGAATTAATAAATCTGATTTCACTGCATGGATCAGTCCCCAGAAAATAGAAATACAGCATTTCCAAGGTTGGGTCATCCCATGAAACCATTAATTCTGGGAAAAGTGGAATCAAGGACTGGTTTGGGTTGGAATGGACCTTCAAACCATCCAATTCCACCTGCAGGGACACCTTCCACTGCTCCAAGGTGCTCCAAAGTGGAATCATGGGCTGGTTTGGGTTGGAATGGACCTTCAAACCATCCAGTTCCACCTGCAGGGACACCTTCCACTGCTCCAAAGTGGAATCAAAGGCTGGTTTGGGGTGGAATGGACCTTCAAACCGTCCAGTTCCACCTGCTGGGGACACCTTCCACTGCTCCAAAGTGGAATCAAAGGCTGGTTTGGGGTGGAATGGACCTTCAAACCACCCAGATCCACCTGCAGGGACACCTTCCACTGCTCCAGGGTGCTCCAAGTTCAACCCAGCCTGGCCAATTCTGCTTAGAATGTGAATTAAAAAGACTGACATGAGGGGAATGACCAAACCACCTGCAAAAGGTTCATTTATCAGCCTTGGAAGTTCAGGAAACCAGGCTGGTGCTTCTTTTAATCCCAGCAATTCCTCCTGCATCCAGCTCCCACCATCAGCCTTTGCACCAAACCACAAAAAAAAAGCGATTTTAAGTCCTGAGAGCTTCCCAGGGGTTTTTTGGCCTTTCCCAAGGGATTAATTGCACAGGGTTTTCCTGCAAGCTGAAGGTCTGAAGAGCTGGGGCAACACCAGAGCCAGGAGTGGAGGGTGCTCAAATCCCAGGAGAGCTGCTGTGCTGAAGGCAGGCATGGAAAACACCTATTTTTAATTTTTTAAGGGGTTTTTTTATGGTTTCCAGGTTTTGGAGATCTTCCTTTGCTCAGCAGCTGCACCAGAAGCAGAAGGAAGAGATCCAAACTCTGGGGATTCCTCTGACTGGGGGAAGCCTCTGATGTCAGGGTTCCTCAGGAAGGCAGGGATTAAAATCATGGAATGGTTTGGGTGGGATGGGACCTTAAAGATCATCCACAGCCACCTCCTACCATGGCAGGGACACCTTCCACTGCCCCAGGGTGCTCCAACCTGGCCTTGGACATTCCAGGGATCCAGCAGCAGCCACAGCTCTGGGAATTCCAGCCCAGGCAGGAACTCCTGCCCAAGATCCCATCTAAAACTCCCCTCTCTCAGCTTCTGGCCATTCCCCCTCATCCTGTCCCTCCAGGCCCTCCCAAATCCTTCTCCCTCCTTTTATAAGCAGCACAGGAAGGGTTGATTAAAGCCACTTTGGCACAGGTGACACCACCACGATCAGAGGAAAGGAAAAAGGGAAGAAAAAGGGGAGAAAAAGAGAAGAAAAAAGGGAAGAAAAAAGGGAAGAAAAAAGGGAAGAAAAAAGGGAAGAAAAAAGGGAAGAAAAAAAGGAAAAAAAAGGGAAAAAAAAGGGGAAAAAAAAGGAAAGAAAAAGGGAAGAAAAAAGGATTTTTTTTTATAACAGGAGCAGCAGAGGAGCAGAGGGTGTTGGTAAAACACAGAACACCAAGTCCTGGTCACTGTGGCCGGGCAGATTCCTCCAGAACAACCCCCAAGATGTAGAGGTGGGAAAGCTGCAGGAAGATTGGGATATTTCCCTGGGAGAGTTTGCAAGGTGCTCTCAGTGCTGGAAGCTCTTGGAAGTGAAGTTCCCAACCCAGAAGCACCAAAATCCACTTGGAGAAGGAAACCAGGACAAAGGGGGGGTAAGTTTGTAACTGCTGGGATCAGGAGCAGCTCCTCCACACTCCTGATCCACTCTGCTCAGGATTAATTATCCCACTTCCCTAACGAGAGGCTCAGCACCCTCAGAGCCCAGGGGAGTTTTTACAGATCCCAAAATTGATATCCTCGTGTTTCAGAGAGCTGCAGGCAAAAAAAATAAGTCAACCCGGAGGTTTCCCTGCAGGAATAACAAACAATACCTGGGGTTTGTCATGTGGATCAAAAAGAAAAAATAAAAATGCCAGCAGTCCGAAAGAAAAAAACGCCAATTTAAAATCGAAGTTGAGCTTTGGGTTCACCCCACACTGTCAGGATAAACGATGTTGTCGGGACACTGCAATTCCCAGCTTTTAGGCCGTGTTGGGGGAGCTTTCTCATCATTAAATTCGGCTGGAACAGAAGATTCCTTGCCACCATCTCCTTTGAATCACCATTATGGAAGAGACAAAGGAACACCGCTGCAAACTGCCCCACCAACTAATTAACAGTTCGGTCGTTAGCAGGTGCAGCTGCCTGCAAAGTGGGATTTTTTTTTTTTGTCACCGAGTCTGAAGTGGCTCCTCCTTGAGAGAGGAGCTGCTAAAACCCCTCCCCCCTGAGTTTTCCCCCAGCACGGAACAAAAAGCCCGGAGCCGACCTCTGCCAGATGCTCTGAATTCCAGGTGACCTCCCCGGGCTTTCAAAGACGCACATTTGCTTTAAGAAATCAGAATTTAAGCAGCCTTGACACGCACTTGAAGCCGTTTTTGGAGGACAATATTACTAATCCACAAAAAAAACACCTCACCCCAATTAAGCAGCGTGCTGCTGCAAAGAACCAGGAGCCTGCAACAATCGAGGAAGTTGAAATAAAGACAGCTTGGAATTACAGAAGCAGCACAGTGCTCCCAGCAATTTTCTCCCTTGTGCTGCCACAGTGACTTCTTTTCCTCCCCTTTACTCGTCTCTGCCGTTTGACAATTTGAGCAGAGATGTGGGGCTTGGGGAAAAAAAATAAAATAAAAAAAGTGGGAATGTTCCTTACTTGAGATAAATTTAATGAGAAAAGTGGTTTTCTCTCTTTACCTTCAGCTGTTCCCACCCTAAACCTACACAAATCTCCAGCAGAGTTCAGCAAGGCAGAGTTGTTTTTTTGGGATATGGAGCTGATCCACACACAAAAATGGGACAGGATTCTCCTCCTGGCCACACTGGGACTCAAACCCCTCATCCAGAAAGAAGCTCCATGTCCTGTTACTCCTCCCTGCAATTCCACCTCCACGAACTTCCCAAGCCAAGCTCAGCCTGGTCCCTGCCCTGTGGGATTCCAAGGAATTTCAAAGGGATTTCAGCAGAGGCAGGGCTGGCTGGAGGGCCATCCAGAAATAGGGGATGGGGCAGGAATTTGGATACAAAAAAACCTCTCTTCTGGCTCACACGGGCTAAATTTAGGCCGGGCTGGTAATGACCTAAAAAAGCAGCTGATGTGGGTTTCTGTGACGCCTGGGGCAGCTCCAGCCACTTCCTGAGAGAGGGATGGGCACGTGGCAAAGTCCTGCTGCCTCCTGGGGGACTCCAGGAGACCCAAAAAATGGGAAATGTGGGGATTATTTCACACCTGGACTGCTTGAGCCAAGTGGTTCCTGCTTCTGATCCATCCTATAACCTGAAAAAATTAGGGGAATGATCCCCACCCTCTTTCAGGGCTGGTTTTATTTGGTGTTTGAAGCATTTTGTAAAAGAATATCAAAGTTTTCAGCATCACAGCCCCATCCACCTTTTTCTGGGATGCTCAGCAGCAGATTCCCTGGAAATAAAATCTGCAGAGGATCCCAGGTTTCACCTCTGGTGCCTCCCAAGTCTGGAGAAAAAACTGGCAAGAGAAACTCCCCCACAGAATATCCTGAATAATGAGCTTTGGGGTGACAACAGAGAATTCTGGAAGCCACCAAGAGCCACAGAAGACAATTTAAAGGGTTCAGTGGCTACTGAGCTGAAAAAAAAAAAATTCCAAAACCCTTTAAAAAAAAACCCATTAAAGCATCCCCTGAGCCTGCAGAATGCTGTTATATCCCAGCCACGCTGAGCAGGAAACCCCTGAAAAAAAAAAAGATAAAGTCCAAAAAGCAGCAAACTACAGCAAATCCACCACATTTGTCAGCACAGGACTGAAATTTGCCTCTCACAAAGACAGAGGTGCTGGTTCAGACCCAAAGCAGGCAGTCATTATGGGATTTTGGGGTGGAAAGAACCTTAAAGATCATCTGATTGCCACACCTTCCCTAAAGCAGGTTTGTTGTAACATCAACTCTTCTCACACACAATTCCCACTCATCCAACCAACTCCAGAGGAAAACTCACGGGAAGAAAAGCCCCAAAGCCACGAGCACAACTTTGAGAAGAGGCACCAGCAGCACCTGGGCTCTCTCCAGGCACTTTTCCACAACACAATCCCTGCACAAACCCCCCAAAAACCCATTCAAAGAGGTGTAACAGGCAAATCTTTGCTTACCCCTCAGCCTTTTCCAAGAAATCCTGCTAAAGCGAGGAAAACTTTTGATTTTTTTTTTTTTTTTTTCCCAGGGAACTGACATTTAAAAAGCACACAGGCAGTTTGGGATCACACCTGAGGAGCTGCACGAATCAAGGTGTGAGCACAGGAATTGTGCTGCAGGACAGGGAGAGCAGCTCCAAATCCCACCGGGAGGATCTGGGACACCAAACACACCCCTCTGCTCCACAATCGACTCCCTAAACGTGTAAAACCGAGTTTAGCACCAAGCTGGGCAGATGGTTTGAATGCACCGGGTCACCGAATTTCCCGATTTCAGAGCAAAAGCAAAGTGGTGGCAAACCTTGAAATGCAAAACAGAGATGAAAGGATCCATTAGGGGCAGTTATTGCTCACTTTTAGGGCATCTTTTGTTCCATCTGGCCAGGCTCAAAGTCTCCATTTTACTCCTGGCAGCCACCAGTGACTCAAGGAGGGCTCACAGTTGAACTGGGGTTTGCTAAAAGCAAAGACCACAAACATAAATCAGAAAACGGCGACTTTTTCAAATAAACCCGAGGTTCCATTTGAATGAGAATAACAGATGCTCTCTGTCATCTGAATTCCCAGATTACTGGGAATAATTTCTTCAGCCCTGCCGAACTGGGGGATTTGAGGCACTCCCCACCCCTGGCACTGGTGTTCAGGTTTTCTCCAGGTGTAAAGCACGCTGGGTTTGCCTCCTGCCCAGTTTGGGAGTTTTTGCTCCAAACCAGGGAAACATTTGGAATTATCTTTTCATGGCAACACCAAACAAAGCACGGCAGGAACAATGAATTAATAAAACCAGGGGGTTCTGAGTAACCTGCAGCTCTCTCAGCAGACAAAAATCTGTTTAAATCCAAGCCCTTGGAGCTTTCCAGGAGGCACAGGAGTTTTTAAAAAGCGTGGAGCAGCTCCAGTGGGAGCAGGGTGAGTTAACACCTCCTCAAATACCTTCCCTTTCAAGGAACACGGGCTCTGGCTCTGACTTCCCCGGGATCTGATTTCTGACATCCCAACTTTTCATCCCCCAGCCCCTGTGTCCCTCCCTTATCAAAGCACATTCTCCTGTTGGGGATCGGAGCTTTCTCCAATCTCCGGGCACGGATTCCTCCCCCTGAGCCAGGAGGATTAAGTTACCAACGATGTTAAACAAAGCACCGATCCGTGCAGCTTCCTTATTTCCACTGCCTCCCTCAATTCGACACCGACACAGCCTCAAAAGAGGAAAAAAAAAAAAAAATAAACAGTGGGAAATAAAAAGTAGGAGATGCCTTCAGGAGCAGCAAGGAATAAATCAGTGTAACCACGCTGAGTCACCTCAGAGATGTGACATTCCCGGGATAACTGCTGCACTCCTGGAAGGATTGTTCCTTTATTTCAGCCCTGTGGACTTTTGGAATTGAGGATTCCCAAAACTAATGGAAATCGGCCCCTGACTGTTTTCTTATCCCAACAAAGCCCCTGATGGGTTTCTAAACCTGATTTTGTGTTGAGAGAGCTCCTAAAATTCAGCAGCACAGCCAAAGGGGGGATGTGGGTGCCTTCAGAAAGGATCTCAGAGCTGCTGAGCCACGGGCAGCACATGAGCTCAGCAGGAAAGCAGCCGGGGCATTGTGAGGTTTAAAACCTGCCTGGCTGCCACGTGAAACCGGGTCCAGCCCTGTTGGCTTTGGAGATCTGAGGGGGAAGGTCACCCAGTCTGAATTAATGGCATCAGACAGAAGGAAAACAAAACCAGGCCCGGTTGCTTTCAGCAGAAAGGAGAGAGGGTGACGGAGCCGTGGTTTCCCCTGATGGAGCAGCTTTCTCCCTGATGGAGAAACCTCTCCCCCACACCCAAAAAGGAAGGAAAACCAGGGAAATAAAAGGATCATTTCAAAAAAGGGACAGATTAAAAAGGATTTTCCCTGAAAAAATTCAGTTTGGGAACGGCCAGGAGCCAAAGGCGAGTTTTGGGTTTCATCTCTCACCAGTTCCACGTCACGTTCTTGCTGTCCAGGCAAGTGTGGGTTTCCCATCCCTAAAATTATCCAAGGCCAGGCTGGATGGAGCTTGGAACACCCTGGGGGATGGTGGAAGGTGTCCCTGCCCATGGTTTGGGTGGGAAGTGGATGATTTTCAAGGTCCTTCCCACCCACACATTCTGTGATTCCACGTTCCAGAAGCACCAGGTTCCTCTCCGTGCACATCTCCCAATATCATGTTTTAAAAAGCCAACAACTCCCCTCCCTAAATGCATTTGAAAGCTAAACCTGGTTCTTCTGGAACTAAAAAAGAAGATCTGGCTTCACACCACTCACACTCCACTAAGCCAGGCTTAAAGGAGCAGCTTCACTCCATAAAACCAAGAGGAGTCTTAACACTTCAACCCTGGCCACGCTGGTGATCCAAGAGCTTCAGATCCCAGTTCTAAAACACTAAACATTTTAAATCAAAATCTAATTTTGATTTAAAAACTCCTTTTAAGAGCAAGATGAGTCTCAATCTCTGCTCAGACAAGCCAGGGTTGTGTTCTCATGCAGCTTTTCCTGCTGCAGGAATCGGGTGTCTCCTCGGACACAGCCTCTGGAGCAGGCCCGGACCTGCCAGCACCGAGACAAAACAAAGCACCACAGCCCACAAAAAAAAAAAAAAAAGAAAAGAAATTGCCAGCGTGGTTAAGTTAATAATTTATCAATCTTTTCAACTTTGCATCCATTAATCTACCACGGTGGAGGTTAATCTGGGACACTCGGGCTCAGTATCACAGACTGGTTTTTAGTTTTTCAGGGGTTACGCTTGGGAAATTGTTCTGGTAAAAAAATCTGTTTTGTTTCCTCAAAATCCCCCATTTTACAGCCAGCCAGCGTTCTGCCCCTGGTGCAAAAAAAATCCTTAAGCTCAACCTTTCAATGCCATTGCTGGCTCCAGGGCTGGCAGCCTGGATTCCTCCTGCCTCAATGCCATTCCTTCATTATGCAGGGCACCACCTCAGCCCTTCTCCTTCCTCCCCTTCCCAAGCCAGGCTTTAGAAAAAAATCCACACACCAGTGCCTAGAAACAATCAGCTGTGACACTGAGGAGGCTGCAAGGATCTGCACAGCTCTAATTTCCACCCCAAGTCCCCCCCCTGCCACTGCTCCAAGCCAGGTAGAAGCCCCCCTGGAATTTGGTAAATAATGTAAAATTTATTTCATAATCAGCTGGCAGCTTTTAACCTCAACCTTTCACAGGGAAATGACACAAAGCCTCCAGGGTGAAGCTCCTCTAAAAAGTAGCAACTGTCATAAACGTAGATTTTTTTTTCTCCCAAAGAAAACGTTAACAAATTCAAACCGTTCATTTTTAAGGAAATAACACCAAAAAAAAAAAAAAAACCCAGAACAACTAAAGGCAGGGATTGCAAAACCTTTCAGAACAATCCACCCTGACACTCTATTTGTACAATCCCTAAAAAAATAAATTAAATATATTTGATGCTGTTTTCTTGCAGTGATTCCAAGGAAAGCACGCACAGGGGAAATCTGGAAAGCAGCACCTGACCCTCAGAAAAAAAAAAACAAAAACCACAATCTAAAATGGCTCTGCCCCTTCCTCATGCTGAGTCACAAATATCTGGGAGTCTCCATCACCTCCTGGATGTGGATCAGGCAGGATTAGCCAGCCCTGCTCTGTAATTCCCAGGTTAAAGGGATTCCAGTGGACAGACCACCAGCTCCAAACCATCCACATCTCCACTGATCTGCAGCACCTCATTCCAAGAGATTTGGGATTCATTTGGCTTCTCCTGGAAGGCTGAATCGATTTGCTCCAGGGAAATCAGTGATTTAAGAGCAGAGGATGGCTCTTGGAAGCTGCAAAATACAACAGTGGCCAAGTCCTGACTCCAGAACCAAGCCAATCATTACTGGATACACCAGAGGCAGCAAAATCTTTGTTTGCCAAGAGATTAAATCCAACCTCAAACTCGGCCAGATCCTCAGGGAGGAGCTGGGAGAAATGGGGAGTGAAGGTGAGGAGGCAGCAGTTGGAGTTGAGGGGTCAGAAAGGTGATGGGATGAGGGGATGGAAAAGCCTGGGAAGAGCCTGCCTTGGTGATGGGAGAGTGAATCCTTGCCCTCCTCTCCAACAAGCAGCATTCCAGGTGTATCCACAAACAGCTCTGAGCATCCCAGAAAAAAAAAAAAAGGGAATAAAAAGAGGAGAGGAAAAGAAAAGCAGCAACAAAACCAAGGCAGCCTGTTTCCCTGGGATTGTGCTGGGGGATCCATTCCCATCCAAGGGCTCATCCAGAGGAATCCATGAGCCAGGGGAGAGCAGAGAGGACAAGCTCTGTTTTGGTGAGGAAAAACAAAGAGCAGGGGGGCTCTCTCTGCTCATTATTCCAGAAATACACCGACCAAAAATCCCCAGGGAAATGGAGGCAGCGAAAGGAGGGGAGCTGAATGCACACAGGAAGACACACACACAATGAAGGGCTGAGCTCTGATACACACACCCACAGTTATAATTCATATTTAAAAAAAATAAATAAAATAAAATAAAAATGTTATTCAGCTTTTTTTTTGCTGCCAGGACAGCAGGAAAATTCAGGCACTTCTGCCTGAGTGTGGGATCACCTTTGACTGAAGCAGGAGGGATTTGGCTGGGAAGCTGCTCCATATGGGAGCCTGTCACTTTAACTGTGGGCTCTTCTCCTGCCTTCACAACAACCTGTGATGTGTTTATCCCGGGAATGGCTCGGATTCAATCACGGTTTAAGAAGGGCACCGAGCACCAACAGGTGCTGAGGAATGTTCAGTGACACTGCACCCAGCTCTGGGTGCTCCCAGAGGCACCTTCCCCTTCCCAACAGCTCCATTCCTGCTGCTCTGCCTTGATGGAAGGGGGAAAAAATCCCAAAAAAATAAACGGGGGGAAAGTCTGTCGTGGTTTTCAATCTGGGAATGAAACACAAGGAAACAAAAGAGGGGGGAAATCTGTCGAGGTTTGAAGTTTAGGGGGAAAAAAAGAAAACAAAGAGGGGAGAAGTCTGTCAAGACTTCAAATTTAGGGGGGAAAAAAGAAGAAAGCAAAAAGAGGAGAAGTCTATCAAGATTTTCAGTTTAGGAATAAAATCCGAGGAAACAAAGAGGGAAAAAGTCTGTCCAGGCTTTAAATTTAGGGGGAAAAAAAGAAAAAAATGAAGAGGGGAGAAGTCTGTCAAGACTTCAAATTTAGGGGGGAAAAAGAAGAAGAAAACAAAAAGGGGAAAAGTCTATCAAGATTTTCAGTTTAGGAATAAAGCCCAAGGAAACAAAGAGGGGAAAATCTCTCAGGACTTTCAGTTTAGGAATAAAATCTGAGGAAACAAAGTGGGAAAAAAAATCTATCAGGACTTTCAGTTTAGGAATAAAATCCAAGGAAACAAAGTGGGAAAAAAAATCTATCAGGACTTTCAGTTTAGGAATAAAATCTGAGGAAACAAAGAGGGGAAAATCTCTCAGGACTCTCAGTTTAGGAATAAAATCCGAGGAAACAAAGAGGGAAAAAATCTCTCAGGACTTTCAGTTTAGGAATAAAATCTGAGGAAACAAAGAGGGAAAAAATCTTATCAGGACTTTCAGTTTAGGAATAAAATCTGAGGAAACAAAGAGGGAAAAAATCTCTCAGGACTTTCAGTTTAGGAATAAAACCCGAGGAAACAAAGTGGGAAAAAAAAATCTATCAGGACTTTCAGTTTAGGAATAAAATCCAAGGAAACAAAGTGGGAAAAAAAAATCTATCAGGACTTTCAGTTTAGGAATAAAATCTGAGGAAACAAAGAGGGAAAACAATCTATCAGGACTTTCAGTTTAGGAATAAAACCTGAGGAAACAAAGTGGGAAAAAAAACCTATCAGGACTTTCAGTTTAGGAATAAAATGTGAGGAAACAAAGAGGGGAAAAGTCTGTCCAGGGTTTAAATTTAGGGCGAAAAAAGAAGAAAATGAAGAGGGGAAAAGTGTATCAAGATTTCAAATTTAGGGAAAAACAAAAAGAAGAAAACAGAGGGAAAAATTCTATCAAGGCTTACAATCTAAGGAAAAAACCTCCAAGGAAACAAAGAGGAAATAAATTCCATCAAAACTTCCAGCTGAAGCACTCCCTTGCTTTTGTTTCCCCCAGGACACAGGGCAGGGATCCTGCCCAAGATGTACCAGCCTGTGCAGGGAGCTGTCCCTTTGGGAATCACCTCCATCCTCAGGTACCTCCCCCCTGTGCTGGCATGCCCATGGAGGCAGCAAATCTGGATTCTCCAAGGAACCACCTCCTGCAGTGAGCTGGCTGGGAGCTCAGCACCTCCCAGGATTTACTCCCTCAGCTTCCAGACTGTCTGCTCCAGGACAGGAATTAAAGGTGAGTTTGAAAGAGAAACTAATTAAAAAAAACCCCCAAACATTAAATAAAAAACCCCATAACCATCATTTAATGCCGGATGATGATCAGAACCAGGACAAAAAACACTCCCATGAAGATTAAAAATGTGATTTTTTTTCCCCCTGGAAAATGAAACAATGAAGGCCTCACTGAGGGGCATCTCCTGCTTCACCCCAAAATATTGGGAGCTCAGCTCTGAGCTCCCATTATCAGCTCCTGCTGCTGAGAAATGCCGAGCACGTGGGAGTCACTCCGGGGAGATGTTTCCAAAAGCTCACCGGGGTTGTAAAATAGTCATGATAACACTTTAAAAAAAACCAATTCCCTACTACAAACCCAAGCCAGCAAAAACAGCTGGCACAACCTCCTGGACCCAGTGGGAAGGGGAGAGCGAGGCCACCATTTTACAGGGAGTGTTTGTTTCCCTGAAAGCTCGTGCTGGGTTTTGGGGTTTTTATGTTGTTGGGACAAAGAAAAGGCTCCTAGAATTTGTTTAAATCAGCATTTAGTGCTCTTAACTTCAGAACTGGGAATCTGGGAAGCATCATCCTGCCAGACTACTCAGCGTTCCAAAACCTCTGCTCCCAGCCTAGGAAATGAGATGGGGAAATAATTCAAACTACCCATATTTTTATTATTTGAAGCAGGGTTGGGATGTCAGGCCCCAACAGGCACTCTGCTCCAAGCAGCCCCTAAGCAAATCCAGATTTCCCAATTTGAACTCCATCACCCTGGCAATTCCATGATTAAACAGGTGCACTTGGCTTTCAGGTCTGCTCAAGGAGCCCCAGCTCCCAAATCCTCCCCAACCCAGCTGACAAGGCAACAAAGGGAGAGTGAACTTCCAGCCTCAGCCAATTTTTTTGGGGAAAAAAAAAATCATCCAGCCACCAGCAAAGGCATTGAATTCTGCTCTAAAAGCAGCAAGATGATATACCCTTGGAAGTTGTCATTTAGGCAACAAGGATTATTTATTTTCCTCCAGTTGGTTTGGCTTGGGCAGAGATTTATGGATTTGGAGTTCTCCTAAAGACAGGCGCCACCTCCCCAAGCCACTTTTACCTGATTTGATTTATAAACCACCACCTGTGACAGCGTTTCTGAGGGAAAAAGGGGGGGGCTCTCCCAGTTTCTGCCACGTCTTTGTGCATTTTGAAGCATCACCACGACCATTCCCCCCTCCCCATCCCTGGGGGCCTCATTAAAACGTCGCCCCAGAAGCGGAGCGCGGAGAAAGAAGCGGAGCGCGACAAAACCTGGAAAAATTCAAAGTTTCCAGAAATATCCACCCTTAAAAACAAAACAAAAAAAATATAATAAAAATAAAAACCCAACAGAACAACAAAGCCCCACCAAACCCTACCAAAACAAGACATTCCAGTGCACACGCTCTTCCCCCTGGGGACAGGCCAAAGAGAACAGAGAGCCACGTGAGGAAGCAGCGATTGCTCAACGCCCCGCTCTTGGAAGGTGTTCAAGTGGGATGAGAAGTGCAGTGCCAGCCCAGAAAAAAAAAAAAAAAGGAATTTATCCCAAATGTAAACTCTGTGCTAGCCTTTGCCTCGACGGAGCAAACACACGTTCTGAGATTACCGAACGCTCTGCAGGTAAAAACTAAGGAGCTTTGTGCCTTTATTCTCCTTGAGTCAGGACGAGCCTAAAATTAGCAAGGGAGTGCAAAGGCTCCGTGAATTACGGCTCCCAAACGGGGAGATTCAAACAAAGCTGCCCACTATTTATAATTCCTTTCAGGCACAAAACAGGGTGACACTTCCCCTTTTTTTTTTTTTTTTTTTTTTTTTTTCCCCCCAGCTCTTGACGCTTCAAAACAGAGCTGGGGGAACTCACAACCCGGCCAAAGCGGCGTTTTTTCTCCACAAAAGGGAGGAAAATAAATCAGCGCTAAATAAACACCGGGGAAGCTGTGAGCACGGAACAATAAACCTCGGGGTTGGAAAGGGAAACAGCCCAGTGGTTTTGGGGAGGGGATGGGGGTGCTGGGGTGGGTCTCCCCGTGGGTGTAAACACCCAGCCAGGGGCACCCCATCAGCTGCAGCCTCGCTCCGCCCCGGGCCCGGTTTCCGGGTAGTAACAGAGCAGCCAATCGGCGGAGTTGTGAGAGCTCCAGGCCTTTTTTTCCCTGCACAAACACGGTTCTCTGAGGGCTGGCACTCGCCCTAAAACTGAGGGGAAGCACAAAGGGGAGCCCCCCCTGTTCTGATATCCCTCAGGGTGGGAGCTGCTTGGAGAAGCCTGTGGGTCCGGAGGTGTTTTTGGGGAGCACGGAGCCTTTCCTGCAAAATCTTTCCTCTCTGAAAGGTCACAGGTTACCCAGGAAACTTTGGGCTGGAGCCCCTCAAAAATGGGGTGGAGGGATATTATGGCTCTCTTTTCCCAGCCTCGGCAGCACCAAGCCGGTCAGGAGGGGAGACAACAATGAGTGACGGGGGGAGTTCGAGCACATCCTGGTCCGGGAGGTGATTAAACATCAGCTCCGCGCATTCCCGCAGAGCTCCCTGCCCTTCCCGCAGCCCCACAGGAGAGCAGACACCTCTCCCCCTCTCCTCCTGACAAAGAGGCCATCCACAAAAGGACACGGAACGTGGTAGGATTGAAAACGGGGATGATAAAAAGCCCTCGGCTCGGCTCCTGAACCTGTCAGAGCAGGAGAAGGCAGGAGGGTTATTCACCCTGCTCGGTGCCCCCCCTCTCCCTGCTGGGAAAGGTAGCCCTTGGCAGGTCATAAATCCACGCTATTATTCACCGTTGGAGAGGTGGAAAAAAGGGAAACCGTAATGAAAACTGCAGCAAAAAAAAAAAAAAAGGGGGGGGGGGGAAACCCCCAAACAAAAACCCAACGCGGCGACAAAAACCCTGAAAAGCCCCGGGAGGAGCACATTCCTTCAGACGGGTCCCTTCTCCTCCGGCCACCACCGAGACCCTCCTCGGTGCCACGTCTCAAAAGAGATTTCGGATCAGCTTCCAGAGGGGGAGATTCCCCTCCCAGGGAAGCGTCTGGGGGGAGCCGGGGCCTAGCGAGCTGCTCACCCCGGGCGAGTCAGGCAGACAAACAAAAAAAAGGCCGGGGAGGGGAGGAGGGAGCGAGGGCGGAGTGCTGAGGAGTCATCTGACACATCCCAACTTCCTAAGTTTGTTGTCCGCAGGAGACCGGCTGCTCTAACCCTCACCCTTCATAAAAAAACCAACAAAACAACAAGGAAAGCAGAGCCGACAACAAGGGCCTCGCTTTTGGAAAAACCCACTGGGGTTTCCTTTTGTCGGGGGGGGCAGAAAGAGCAGAGCACAAACTCCCCAGCACCGAGAGGAATCCCAGATATTCGGGGCTTTCTACCTACCCAGCTCCTAGAAACACGCAGCAAAGCCACACTTTCGCAGGGGGAAAAACCTGCTCTTTGTCCTCCAAAAATTGCTGCGATCGCTGGAGATGCCGGCAAGGAACCGAACAAAAAAGGGGAAAAAAAAAAAAAATAAAGGAAAAGAGAGAGAGAGGGGGAGGGGAAAGGGAAACAGAGCAGCAGCCGATCAGGTTGGGCCTCGGCTCTTCTCTGGCCCAGAGCTCTTTCCAGGATATCCCTAGGAAAGGTTTTTTTTCCCCCCTCCCTCACTAAACAGCTGGAATTCCCGACCCTCCTTCCCGGTGCGATTAAGCATCGATCGCAATTGGCGGAGTCTGACATGTGTGTAACTTTAAACCCCCGGATAAAAATAGCTCCGATTCGAGCAACCAGCAGGACTCATTTCCTATTTGCTTAAAAAAAAACCCAAAAAAAAAAAAACCAAAAAAAAAACCGGGGCGAAAAAAAAAAAAAAAATACACCGAGAGCGGCTTTTGTGGGGAAGAAAGGCGCTGGGGCGAACGTCAGACACAAGTTTCCTTCGATAAGCCACAAACAGGAGCGCTGCTGCTGCTCCTCCCTCCCTCCCCCCCTTCCCTCCCCTCCCTTTCCAAAAAAACACCACCAAATCCAGATAAGTTTGTTTATCTCTCTCCGGGAACTAAATCAGACCCGTTTCTCGACCCCCCCTCGACACCACCGCGGCAGCCCCGGGTCCTGCTGAGGGAGGCCGGGGCACGTTCGGGCGACAGATCCGAGCAACATTTCAGCCACTCTTGTCATCCCTACCCTTTCCCCCGGCTCACGCCGCCACCTTGTAAACAAAAAAACTATTAATAAAACAATCCTAGGACCGAATTCCCAACGGTATTTTTCAACGCCACCCACTCTCCAGACAGAGAGAAAAAAAGGAATTCGCCGCCCCGTAAAGGGCCAGGAATAAAAACAAGCAGGAAAAAAATATAAACAGATCTAGGAAGGAATAAAAGGGGAAAAATAAGAAGTAATAAAGCCTAACCAAACCTGGAGGGTTACATAAACCTCTTGGGAGACAGGCTGGGGCCCTGATGCCCTTCACCCACCCCTGGGTCTGCTGAGCCAGACCCCGAGGGACCCCCCCGCCCCGTCCTCTCCCCCAAAAAATTCAATCCCTCAGCCGGCACCAGAAGCTTCGTGAACCGAGGGGTGAAATGGGGGAATAATAATAATAATAATAAACCCCACAAAAGCCTTTCTTTGGGCCGTGGCTGCTGGAACTGCTCTCCCCTTCCTCGCCCTCCCCGGGGCAGGCAAGGGGGGGTGCGGGGCACCCAGATTAGGGGGGCAGCACCAAGGGGGGGTCTGCAGAGAAACCCCCAGGGCAGCCTGTCAAGCCACAGACGGGGATAAACCCCCCAAAATACGGAAGAAGGGAGGGTTAGGCCTCTCCTGGTGAGGACCAGGGGCAGATCCGACCCGCAGCTCCGGGGAGAGGCCAAGGGGGTGCGAATGGGGAGGTTTGGGGGGCGACCCCGGCGGGGCTCCCCTCGTGCCCCCCCGCCCTCCCACCCCTCTGCAGGCCCGGCCCTGGGTGCGGGGGGGAGAGGCGGAAATCCTCGTCCCCCCTGGGCCCGGGGCGGGGGCACGACAAGGATACAGCTTGACCACGTCGGTGTCCATCCGCCTCTTGCCCGGGCTGGGGGACGACATGGTGGCCGCAGCCGCCCCCGGGGCTCCGGGCGGGCTGTCAGCGCCGCCGCCGCGGGCCGGGGCCGCCCGGCGCCGAAGGGAGAGGAGGAGCGCTGAGCCGCGAGGCGCTGGGACCCTCTGCTGTCGCTGTCGCCGCTCCTGTCGCCGCTGTCGCCGACAGGGCCCCCCCCCGCGCCGCTCGCGCTGCCTCAGCCGCTCCGGCCGCCTCTGCCCCAGCCTCTCTCTGGACCCCTGACGTCACCCGCGGTGACGTCACCGCCCCGCGGCGCTACCATTGGCCGCGCCCTCAACGCTCCGCCGGCCCCGAGGCACGCCGGGAGTTGTAGTTCTGACGGGGGGGGAAGGTGGAAGGGGAAATAATGGCTGGACCGCGGGTTCGAGGCTCCGCCGCGGCCGCCGACTCCAGTTCCTCCTTTTCCAACAAGTCCCCACAGCTCCCCGTATCTCCCCCGTTCTCCGTGGATCTTGACACTCCTCCTACTCCCTCAATTCCATTGTCCCCGTTCCCACCATGGCCAGGGAACCACCTCATAAAATACGGGGTGCACCTCTGTCAGGGCCTTGCAATTCCCCGTGGCTCCCTCATTTCCATGCTTTTCCACAATTCCCCGTGGCTCCCCCTATTCCCAGTATTTCCCTCGTTTCCCACGGATTCTGATGCCCCGTTATTCCCCTATTTCCCTACAAGCCCCACAGAATATGGAGTTTGCCCGGGGCAATCCCCTTCAATCCAAGCAGGAATGTGGTGGCAGCCGGCCAGGCCCCCCTCACGGCAGGAGTCACCATCCCAGATTTCCGGTGTGACATCGGCAAAGCATTTCCCCCGTGCCTCAGTTTCCCCACCCGGGTGATGACAGCACCCATGGGTGTCTCCCAAACTGACGGGATTCCGGTGTGGGACCTCCCCACCCTCCACATTCCTGACCCCCGGCATCATCCCATAAATCTGCCCCCGGTGCTTCCTCCCTCTGTGGAGCCAAAAAAATCCCAAAAAGTTCCTCCATTTAACGCCCCGAGTCTGGCAGGGGCAGAGGAGGTGACACCACCTGAGGGGATTCAAATTCCAGAGGGAATTTGGCAGAGGAACAGGGTTACATTTGAGCAGAGCAGCTGGAAAATTTGGGATAGAGGATCCTGTACTTCCCAGGCCACGATATTCCCTGACTGGTTCCAAGCAACTGGGAGAACTGGACAGGGAAAATAAAGATTTTACCACGATTTCTTGGAATGCTTCTATTCCAAGTTTTGCAAACAGGGATTATTCCAGGGTATCAGGGACTACAAGAGCACTCTGTTCATTTTTGGAATACCTTGAGGCCATTCTTACAGCACCCAAATCCTTGGAATGTGGGTGCTGAGGGAATTTTGGGGATCCTCTGAGCACTCCTCGGTCAGGAAATTGGGATGGAGGGGTTGTGGCTGACCTGAATGTCATCCTCCCAGGATTTGTGGGGTGGTTCCTGATCAAAATGAAGATTGGGGGGAGCCAGGAGAATCCATGGATAAGGAATAGAGGGAAAAGAGGGAATAGAGCCATAGGGAACTGCTGGAAACCATCGGAAATGGGGAAGCCAGAGTTCCAGGGAGATGTAAGGAATGAGGAAACCATGGAGGAGCTGTTGGGGATGGAGGATCTGTAGATCCAGGCAGCTGGAAAAGAGGCTCTTCCATGCTCATCCCAGGCAATTCCCAGTCCATCCTCACCCCTCTGGATTGGGGGTGTCCCCATCTCCACCCCAGCTCCCAGCCCACCATGGGGTGAAGCAGCCCCTCGTTAGGGCCCCGTAATTAGAACCCCCTTAGGGAGGGAAAGGAATCCACCCAAACTCAGGCCGTGCTGCTTCCTTATTTTGGCAACATCCCAAAACTGTGGATCCCAGGAGAAGCCCCCAGGTGGGCAGGTGCACCCCCCAAATTTTGGGGTTCAGGGAGAGCTGGGATCAGCCCTGACCAAGGCAGCCACTGCATTCCCAGGCACAGGGCAGCCAGAATCCCAAAAATCCATCCAAGGGGATGAGACAGATGAAAGCTCGGGGCTGGGGAAATGGAGGCAGGAGAGCCTTTCCTCAAAAAAAAAAAAAATAGGAATGACATATCCCTGTGTCCTCATCCACAGACCTGGAGGGAGGAAATCCAGCTGTGCCAGGTTGTCTGTGGAATCTCAGCCCTTCCCCAGAAAATCCTCAAGGGTGGAGATGACACCACTCCCTCTTTCCCAGCAGCACAAGGCATGGAAACTCAACCTCTTCCCAGGTTTTGGCTCCAACCCAGGGGATTTATCACCCCAGTAGAGGGACACAAGGGCAGGGATTGAGGCAATGGGAAAAACACCCACAAGAGGGAAAAGAGACAACAAAACGTGGAGTGGGAAACAGGGAGGCAGCCTGAATAAGAATGAACATCCCAAGGGATACAGGAGCTACACCTCCTGCCCTGGGAGGAAAAAAAAAACCAACAACAGGAAGGAAAAAGAAAGAAAAACCAACAACAAAAATGAAATGTTTATTCCCACCTGGCGTCACTTCCGACACGGCCCGGACACCTCGGGGGGTGACAGGGTCCCCTCATCACCCCCCTGGCACTGTCCCAGCCCCCCAGGCAGGGCTGTCCAGCCAGCCCTGGGAGCTGAGGGACACAGCAGCAGTTTGTGAAGGCAGGGGCTTCAGCAAGGCAGTCAGGGAAGGGGGGGGATGGCAGCCTGGCCGGGGCTCCCTCGGGCGCGGAGCTTCCTCGGGTCCCCCTTCCCCGGGGGCACACAGGGAGAACCACGGAGGAGTTTTTGGGTTTGGGGGTCTCTCCTGATGCTCCCCCCGTGGTGGTTTCCAGCCTGCTCAGGAGGGATTCATGCTCTCCCACTGGCGGAAAATGCGGAACACCTTGCAGGATTTCTCCGAGAGGCTCTGCAAGAGATGGGGACAAAGCGAAACGGCCGGGGGGGTCAGGACCTGCACGAGGGGAAAGTGCAGCAAAAAAAAAAAACCCATCCAAAATGTCCCAGCTGGCTGCCAGGATGGAAGTTTGGGTCCTTGTTTTCATGGTCTCAATTTGGCAGCTGGAGGGGAGAACAAGGAGACTACGAGGAAGAAGCAGGAAGGGACCTCAAGAAGGAGAAAGGGACTCTAAAAAAGGAGGAAAGGAACCCAAAAAAGCAGGAAAGGATCTCAAAAAGCAGGAAAGGATCCCAAAAAAGGAGGAAAGGACCTCAAAAAGCAGGAAAGGATCCCAAAAAAGCAGGAAAGGATCCAAAAAAGGAGGAAAGGATCCAAAAAAAGCAGGAAAGGATCCCAAAAAAGCAGGAAAGGATCCAAAAAAAGCAGGAAAGGATCCCCAAAAAGCAGGAAAGGACCCCAAAAATGGAGGAAAGGTCCCCAAAAAAGCAGGAAAGGTCCCCAAAAAAGGAGGAAAGGTCCCCAAAAAAGCAGGAAAGGACCCCAAAAATGGAGGAAAGGTCCCCAAAAAAGCAGGAAAGGATCCCAAAAAAGCAGGAAAGGACCTAAAAAAGCAGGAAAGGATCCCAAAAAGCAGGAAGGGATCCCAAAAAGCAGGAAGGGACCCCAAAAAGCAGGAAGGGACCCCAAAAAGCAGGAAGGAACTCCAACCATCCCCTGCTCCAGCTGGGTCTGGTGCCTCTGCCCTGTGACTGGTCCTGCTGGACCATGCAGAGCTTTCCTGGCACGTGGCAGAATCACGGAATCATGGAATGGTTTGGGTTGGAAGGGACCTTAAAGATCACCCAGTTCCAACCCCTGCTGTGACCCAGGGACACCTCCCACTAGAAGGGACCTGCTGGGGACACAAATCCCACGAAAGCCCCAGGATAAATCCTGAAGCAGGAAGCCCTGAGCTCCAAGTGAAGCAGGAAAGGAGCTGGCAGGAGGAATCCAAGTGGATAATGAGATCCAGGCAGGCAGCAGCTGCTCCACAGCCACACGGGGAGGGAGAGGGAGTTGTGGCCTCAGCTCTGCTCCCCTGGCTCTGGCAATCCAAGAGCCTGGAGGCTCTTGGAGCTGGGCTGGCTGCAGGGAGGAGCTCTGGGGACAGGGAATGAAAGCAGATCTCGGGCAGTGCTGAGGTGCTGGGGAATGGCTGTTTATTTATAGCAGCCCTCGAGCAGCTCCAGCACAGCCTGGCCTTGGGATGGGAATGCCAGAGCTCAGGCTCTGCACCTTGGTCCTTGTTCATCCCAAACAAAACCCATCCCACCCCAAATTTTTCCTGCTTGGCCAAGCAACATTCTGGTTTGGGACGCCCCAAGCTCACCACTGGCTCCGTTTCGGGCACTGTGTCACATTTTTGGATGCCAAGGAGCCTCTTCAGCACCACTTCCCAGCCTGGCTCAGCCTTCCCAGGCTCCTTCTCTGGCTGGGCTGCAGCATCTTCCAGGGGTTCCTCTCCCTCCCAGGTGCTGACCCAGGGACACCAATCCCGGTGCTGAGAGCTGGGGTGAAAGAAACTCCTCAAGGAAGCGTCCTGGGAGGTGACAGAGGAAGGACACAACAATGGGATGGTTTAGAGACTCCAAGATTCCCTCTCTTTGTGCCCTGAGGCAGCCACAGGGACACCAAACCAAACCCCTGGCTCAGCTGGGGGGTTTGTTCTTCTTTATCTCTTGTTTACTCTGGAGGGAGGGGGGGCGGGTGCCTTTTGATAATGGGCCAGCTGTTAACACCAGGTAGGGCATTGTTTCTTATCTCTTTTGCTAATGGGCCATTAAGACACCCCTAAAGGCACACATCCCAAAAAACTTATCCTCCCCAAGGAAGTGCATCCACACTCCATCATCCCATTGTGAGATGCTCCACTCAGTGGGGGGAGCCAACCATTCCTACCTGGATAAAACTGGGACTCCGGAACAGGAAGCTCTCTGGCTTCACCCCGATTTCTGGGAGGAAGACTGGACCTCATCTCACCATCCCTGGACCCTTCTCACCATCACTGAACCCCTCTCACCATCACTGGACCCTTCTCACCATCCCTGGACCCTTCTCACCATCCCTGGGCCCTTCTCACCATCACTGGACCCTTCTCACCATCCCTGAACCCTTCTCACCATCACTGAGCCCTTCTCACCATCACTGAACCCTTCTCACCATCCCTGGACCCTTCTCACCATCCCTGGACCCTTCTGACCATCACTGAACCCTTCTCACCATCCCTGAACCCTTCTGACCATCCCTGGACCCTTCTCACCATCCCTGGACCCTTCTCACCATCCCTGGGCCCTTCTCACCATCACTGGACCCTTCTCACCATCACTGAACCCTTCTCACCATCACTGGATCCTTTTCTCTCAGGATCATCTCTGCCCCAACAGAACCACATCTGCCACTCCAGGAGGACTCACTGTGGGCTGCTCCCAACCCCCTGACCAACAGGGTGTCAGGTTGTAGCTCTGACTCTGTCAGGGTTTTCCAGGATTGTTGTTTGTTTGTTTGCTGGTTTGGTGGGGTGGTTTTGTTTTTCCACCACATTTGTATTATTGATATTCCCAGTAAAGAACTGTTATTCCTATTCCCAAATCTTTGCCTGAAAGCCCCTTCATTGCAAAATTATAATTTGGCAGGGGGGTGAGGGGTTGACATTCTCTATTCTGAGGGAAACTCCAGCTTTCCCTGGCAGACTCCTGTCCTTCCAAACCAAGCCACCTGCCTGGGGTGACTCACCGAGCCGCTGGAGGAGCAGAGCCGTGCCCGCTTGGCCCTGCGGACGGGACTGGATGGCACCTCCATGTTGTCCCCTTGTCCCATGCTCCGGGTCACGGGGCGGCTCCTCAGGACAGGGCTGCTCACGTCCAGCTCGCCCCGGTCCATGGAGCTGGGAGAATCCCAACCCCGTGGGCGGGACACGGCTGGGGATGGGCTCTTCTCGTGCTGCTGAGGGGGGGAAAACAGGGAATTAATTCATGGAGCTCCTCTGGTCACCAAGGGAGCTTTGTCCTGGAGCCCTTCCCACCACAAGGATTTTCACAGAATTCACAGAATCTTTTTTTTTTTTTTCCTTTTTTTCCTTTTTTCCTTTTTTCCTTTTTTCCACCTCTTTCAAACCTCCCCAAACTGAAGACCCAATGGGGCTCCAGGGGAGTTTGCATCAGGACCAAGATCTCCCCAGCACCACAACTTTTCCCAGCGAGGAAGAGCTGAGAGCAGAAACCATCTACAGGAGGGACTTTGTTCTCCCTAATTTGTCATCAGTCCTGGGCAGCACAAAGTTCTTGTCATCTGGTATTGTTCAATTTATTGTGCTGGGGAGTGTTTTTGCCAGTTTAATAAACAGGTTTTTCTTTCCACTTTCTCTCTGAGGAGGTTTTCTCCCGAACCGGTTGAGGGGAGGGGATGGAGGGTTTCCCTAGGAATTCTCATCCCAAATTTGCTTTAAACCATCCCAACTTTTCTGATTTTTCAGAATCACTGGGTTGGAAGAGCCCTTCAAGATCATCAAGTCCAACCCAGCTCTAACACCTCAACTAAACCATGGCACCCAGTGCCACATCCAGGCTTTGTTAAACACATCCAGGGGTGGTGACTCCACCACCTCCCCAGGCTGGGGAGCCTCAGGGAGGCTCAGGGAAGGGGGAGGCAGGGAATCCTCATGGAATCCTCATGGAATCCTCATGGAATCCTCATGGAAGCCTCATGGAAGCCCTCATGGAAGCCCTCATGGAAGCCCTCATGGAAGCCCTCATGGAATTCTCATGGAATCCTCATGGAATCCTCAAGGAATCTTCAGAGAATCCTCAGGAAAGCCTCATGGAAGCCTCATGGAAGCCTCATGGAAGCCTCATGGAAGCCTCATGGAAGCCTCAAGGAATCTTCAGAGAATCCTCAGGGAATCCTCAAGGAATCCTCATGGAACCCTCATGGAAGCCTCAGGGAATCCCAGGATGGGTTGGGAGGAATCTTAAAGCTCATCTCATCCCAACCCCTCATGTGCAGGGACACCTCCCACTATCCCAGGCTGCTCCCCAGATCATTCCAATACTTTATCACTCTTTCCATGAAAAACTTTTCCCTGATATCCAACCTGTATTTCCCTTGGTGCAGCTTGGGATTTGGAGCACCTGGAGGTGGCCAAGTGTCCCCCTCAGATCTCCCAGGATGTACCTGCTCGGATCCTGGGTCCTGGCTCCGGGTCAGCATCCGGCGTGGGGAGGTGGGAACGGGCAGGGTGGTGCTGCTGGAGCTGCAGGAATCCAGCTCTGGAGCTGCAGGAGATTCCAGCTGGTGGAAGCCCCAGAGCCCCACTTTCCTCATGCAGCGGGAGCAGGTGATCACCGAGAGGTTCATGGAGCCCGAGGCAGCGCTGCGGGGAGAGACGAGGCATGGAGTCCTCAGGGAATCATCAGGGAATCCCCAGGGAATCCCCTTGAAATTCTCATGGAATCCTCGTGGAAGCCTCAGGGAATCATCAGGGAAGCCTCAAGGAATCCCCTTGGAGTCCTCATGGAATCCTCATGGAAGCCTCAGGGAACCCCCTTGGAGTCCTCATGGAAGCCTCAGGGAGGCCTCAGGGAATCCTCAGGGAATCCTCATGGAAGCCTCAAGGAATCCTCATGGAACCCCCTTGGAAGCCTCATGGAATCCTCATGGAATCCCCTTGGAATCCTCATGGAAGCCTCAGGGAATCATCAGGGAATCCTCATGGAAACCTCAGGGAAACCTCAGGGAATCCCCAAGGAATCCCCTTGGAATCCTCAGGGAATCCTCAGGGAAGCCCTCATGGAAGCCCTCATGGAATCCTCATGGAATCCCCTTCAAATCCTCATGGAAGCCTCAAGGAATCCTCATGGAAGCCTCATGGAAGCCTCAAGGAATCCCCTTGGAATCCTCAGGGAATCCTCAGAGAATCCTCAGGGAAGCCCTCATGGAAGCCCTCATGGAAGCCTCAGGGAATTCCCTTCAAATCCTCATGGAAGCCTCATGGAATCCTCAGGGAATCCTCAAGGAATTCTCAGGGAATCATGAGGGAATCCTCAGGGAATCCCCTTGGAATCCTCATGGAATCCCCATGGAATCCTCAGGGAATTGTCATGGAAGCCTCATGGAATCCTCAGGGAATCCTCAGGGGAGCCTCAGGGAATCCTCATGGAAGCCTCAGGGAAACCTCAGGGACGCCCCTTGGAATCCTCATGGAATCCCCTTGGAATCCTCAGGGAATACTCAGGGAAGCCTCACGGAATCCCCTTGGAATCCTCAGGGAATCCTCAGGGAATCCCCTTGGAATCCTCAGGGAATCCTCAGGGAAGCCTCAAGGAATCCCCATGGAAGCCTCATGGAACCCTCACGGAATCCCAGGATGGGGTGGGAGGGATCTTAAATCTCATCTCATCCCAACCCCTCATGGGCAGGGACACCTCCCACTATCCCAGGCTGCTCCAAGCCCCGTCCAACCCGGCCTTGGACACTTCCAGGGTTGGGGAAAGTCAGGAGAGGTGGTCAGGGATAAGCCTGGGCTTGGAAAAGTCAGGGAAATAAATGCATTAAATCCCATCTGTGATGTTGATTTAAACTGGCTCAGTAGTGTTTTGCCTTGCCAGGAAGAGAGGGAAAAAGAGGGGAAAAAAGTGGTGAAATAAGGGAAGTGGGGATGTAGGGGAATAGTGTGAAAATAGTTAAATAAGAGAAAAAGAGGGAAAATAGGAAAACAGTGACACCAAGGAAGCAGGAGAGTAGTGAAAAAGGAGAAAAATGGGAAAATAAAATTCAGGTAGGCAGAAGCACATTGAAAAAGAGGGAAAACAGGAAAACAGTGACACCAAGGAAGCAGGAGAGCAGTGAAAAAGGAGGAAAATGGGAAAATAAAATTCAGGTAGGCAGAAGCACAGTGAAAAAGAGGGAAAACAGGAAAACAGTGACACCAAGGAAGCAGGAGAGTAGTGAAAAAGGAGGAAAATCAGAAAATAAAATTCAGGTAGGCAGAGCAGAATCCTAGTGAAAAAAAGGGAAAACAGTGACACCAAGGAAGCAGGAGAGCACTGAAAAAGGAGGAAAATGGGAAAATAAAATTCAGGTAGGCAGAAGCACGGAAAATAAAATTCAGGTAGGCAGAAGCACAGTGAAAAAGAGGGCAAATAGTGAAATTGGGGCTACTGAACATCCCACAGGAGGAACACTGCACATCCCTGCAGGCTCCACGAGCTTTCATGGCAGAGTGTGAGGGACATTCCAGGCCCATCCCTGCAGCCCTGCTCACCTGCAGGTCCAGCCACACAGCGCCAGGATGCAGGCAGGAACCTGCACCTGCAGGATTTCCGTGGAAAACTTCCCAGGAGGCTTCTCCCCCTCTGTTCCTTTGTGCTCCAGCTCCTCCCCGATGAGCTGGAGGAGCCGAGTGATCTTTTCCTCTGTCAGGGACTGCAGGGGGATAAAATGCACGGGTTTTTACTCCCAAATCGTGGAGAAAAATCCCTTTTGCACCCTTTGGAATTGCATCATCCAGCTCTGGTAGTCACTCAGAGCAATCCTCCTTCCCTCTGGTTCCTCATTCCATGGAATCTCTGCCCAGGCACCACCTGCTCCCCTGAGCAGGTCCCGTTCCTGCCGTGGTTTTTGGGAGTCTCTGGTGGTTCCTGAGCTCAGCCAGCCCCCCAAAACACCCCCTGAATGGATGAAGATTCCCTGGATCCCACTCTGGCTCCTGGCTGCCCAGAACCATCTGTTCCCCTGGCAAAGGAGTGTCCAGACTTGGCTGCAGCAGGACGGGTTCCTCCAGGGTGGCAATTCCACGCTGCTTCCTGGCTTTTCCTGCTTTTCCCTCCTGCCTGTGGAGCCTCTTTCACCTCCCCAGGTCTCTGCTCACACCTCAGGTTCCCTCCCTGGCATCCCAAATTCCTGGCTCCAGATGTGTGGCCTCCCTAATGATCCATGGAGCACTTGGAGCTGCCAGGGAAGCTGTGGCATCCCAAATCCCCTCTCCCAAGCACCACAGAGCAGCCTGGACACTGGGCAAGCTCCAGAGTGGGAAGCAGCCACACTTCCCAGCTGCTGAGCCATCCCAAACTCCTCTCTGCACCTTCCCATGGTAAAAAAAGGAATCCTCAGGGAATCCTCAGGCAAGCCTCAAGGAATCCCCTTGGAATCCTCACGGAAGCCTCAGGGAATCCTCAGGGAATCCTCAGGGAGTCCCCTTGGAGTCCTCATGGAAGCCTCAGGGAATTCCCTTCAAATCCTCAAGGAATCCCCTTGGAAGCCTCATGGAATGCTCAGGGAAGCCTCAGGGGAGCCTCAGGGAAGCCTCAGGGAAGCCCCTTGAAAGCCTCATGGAATCCTCATGGAATCCCCTTGGAATCCTCAGGGAAGCCTCAGGGAATCCCCAAGGAATCCTCAGGGAATCCTCAGGGAATCCTCATGGAATCCTCAGGGAATCCTCAGGGAATCCTCAAGGAATCCCCAAGGGGAAAAAAAAACAAAACAAGGTGGGAGCAGATCCCTCACACACACACACACACACAGAGGCTGAAATTCCTGATTTTGGCTGCACCCAGGATCCTTCCTGGAGCCTGGAATGGTGCAGATTTTTTGGGAGCAGGAGGGAACTCACCATGTTTTTCAGGTCATCTGGTCTGAGGGAGGGCAGCTGCAGCTCCAGCTGGCACAGGCTCTGGAAACGATCCAGGAACTCCTGGAGAAGGACTCTGGGCTCGTCCACCAGCAGCCTGGCAAAGCGATCTGGGGAGAGGAAAAGCTGGGCTCAGCATCCCCCACCTCTCCTTGGCCCACAGGGAAAGGGGGGACACGAGCCCAGGCAGGGTCTGGATGAGAGGGAATGACCTGAAGCTGAAGGAGGAGAAGTTTAAGTGGGATATTGGGAAGGAAATCCTGGCTGGGCTGGAATTCCCAGAAAAGCTGTGGCTGCTCCTGGATCCCTGGAAGTGTCCAAGGCCAGGTTGGATGGGGTTTGGAGCACCCTGGGAGTGTGGAAGGTGTCCCTGCCCACGACAGGATGGGCTTTAAGGGTCCTTTCCAACCCCAGAAATTCCATGATGATTTTTCTGGCTTTTAAAGGAAAAACTCAGCACGGCCTTTTTCCCATTCCCAAGCCAGGATCTCTCCCTCTCTGAGCATTCCATGACACCCAACCTCCCCTGTCCCCTCCCAGTTAACAACCCCAAAAACATTTTAACTGCTCCAGAGGGGCACCCAAAGGTCAGGAAAAAGCTGGATACAACCCTGGGGGGTTTCATTTGCTGTGTGATGTTGCTTCCCTGTTGTATTTCATCCTTCCCACAGGGAAAAGGAGAGCGTGACAACAGGAATAACAATGGAAAGGAGGTAAAAAAATTTAAAAAAATGGGAATAATGCTGGATTGTGCAGGAATCTGAGGCACCCACCTGGGCAGGGGCTGTCTGGCCAGAAGCAGAACTTCTCGTGGGCAGTGCTCAGGGCCCTCCTGAGCTCCTCACAGCGCTCCTTGTCTGCAGAGAAAAAACTCAGGGATAATTCCCTGCCCAGCCACCTCCTCCTCAGGGAAAAGGGCCAGGAAAACCAAGGCAGGAGAAGAGGAAGCCACCAGGATGGCAGAGTTTTCCCCTCTGGATGCTGCCTGAGGCTGGGAGGCTGCACAGAGCCTTGAAGCTTCACCTCAGGTTTTCCCTCCCCCTTCCCAACCAAGAGGAATTCCAGGCTCCCTGGGGGCAGCCCTGGAACAGCAAATGTCACCTCAGCAGTTCCACCTTGGCCCACAGGCAAAATTCCTGCCCATTCCCAGGCACCACGGGCACAAAACCTGCTGGATCCTGCCAGTTTTTTCCTCCTGGGGTGCTGCCAATCCCTCCACCCAAATCCCAGCCATGTCTGGAAATCAAACTTCCCCAAAAAAAAAAAAAAAAAAAACAAACCCCAAAGATCTGACATTTAATTTCTTACTTACACTTTCAGAACCAAATCATTCCCAATTTGGTTTTCTTCTTCTTCCCAATCCTTGATTATTTTAGATTTTTCCTAACCTGGAGTGGTTCCCAAGGGAATAATGAGGCCAAGGTTTATTGATCAGAGATAATCTGAATAAACAGGGAATGTTGATACTGAGTGACCCCAAAAGGAAAAAGGCTCAATATTCCCATGAGGCACATGGCACCTGGCAGGCAGCAGGAATGTGCTGCCTGTTCACTTCCAGGGAAACTGCAGCCAGGGAAATTGAGAAGTGGGGATGACACTTCCTTGTGGGATAATAAGGAATTCATTAATTAAATCTCACAATGTGAGCAGCAACCACCCCACTGGGAAAATTTCAGTGGAGGGTCAGGGAAGCAGATCCAGGAATTTGGGAATAAAAAAAGTTGGAAAAGAGAATTTTTAAAAAGGATTTTCAGATGCTTTAAATGCATCCAGAGGGCAACGAGGCTGGAGAAACGGCTGGAAAGCCTGGAAAGAGGCTGAGAGCCTTGGGATTGTTTGGGGAAAAGAAGGATGAGGGGTGAATTCTGCACCTTCTGGGGGAGGGAAGTGCTGAGCTCCTCTCCCTGGAATCCTGTGGCAGGACTGGCACAGCATTCCAGCATGGGAATGGCTCAAAGCTGCACCAGGGGAGGCTCAGGCTCAACATGGGGAATGATTTCTCTACCAAGATGACCCAACTCTGGAATATTCCAAGAGGTGATCCAAGCCTGGAAGTGTTTCAGATGTTTTTGGATGATTCCCTTGGTTCTGGTTTAAGGTTTGGAGCCTCACTGGGGTTTTCCAGTCCTTAAAGGATGGAGGGTCTCCTTCCCATGGAGAGGACAAGGAGCAGTGGGGCCAGGGTGCACTGGGAAGGTTCATCCCAATGGAAAAAAGACTTTTTTTACAGTGGGAATTCCATCATTCCTTGGAACCACCATTCCTTGGAATCACCATTCCCTGGGACCATCATTCCCTGAAACCATAATTCCTTGGAATCATCATTCCCTGAAGCCATCATTCCCTGAGACCATCATTCCCTGAAACCACCATAATTCCCTGGAATCATCATCCCCTGAAACCATCATTCCTTGGCACCATCATTCCTTGGCACCATCATTCCTTGGCACCATCATTCCTGGCACCATCATTCCCTGGAACCACCATTATTCCCCGGCACCATCATTCCTCTGAACTATAATTCCCTGAAATTATCATTCCTTGGCAGCATTATTCCATGGAATCATCATTCCCTGAAACCACCACTCCTTGGAAACATCATTCCCTGAAACCATCATTCCCTGGGACCATTATTCCCTGAGATCATCATTCCCTGAAACCATCATTCCTGGCACTATCATTCCCTGAAACCATCATTTCCTGGGACCATCATTCCCTGAAACCACCATCATTCCCTGGGATCATCATTCCCTGGGATCATCATTCCCTGGGACCACCATTCCTTTGGACTATCATTCCCTGAGATCATCATTCCTGGCACCATCATTCCCTGGGACCGTAATTCCTTGGAACCACCATCATTGCCTGGCACCATCATTCCTCTGAACTATAATTCCCTGAGATCATCATTCCCTGAAATTATCATTCCTTGGCACCATCATTCCCTGAAACCATCATTCCTTGGAACCACCATTCCTTGGGACCACCATTCCTTGGGACCACCATTCCCTGAGACCATCATTCCTGGCACCATGATTCCCTGAAACCACCATGATTCCTTGAAACCACCATTCCCTGGGATCACCATTCCTTGGAACCATCATTCTCTTAAACCGTCACTCCTTGGAACCACCATTCCCTGGGACCATCATTCCCTGAGATCACCATTCCCTGGGATCACCATTCCCTGGGACCACCATTCCCTGGGATCACCATTTCCTGGGATCACCATTCCCTGGGACCACCATTCCCTGGCACCACCATTCCCTGCGACCACCATTCCTTGGGATCACCATTCCTTTGGACCACCATTCCCTGGGATCACCATTCCCTGGGATCACCATTCCCTGGGACCACCATTCCCTGGGATCACCATTCCTCGGAACCACCATTCCCTGGGACCACCATTCCTTGGGACCACCATTCCCTGGGATCACCATTCCCTGGGATCACCATTCCTCGGAACCACCATTCCCTGGGATCACCATTCCCTTGGACCACCATTCCCTGGGACCACCATTCCCTGGGACCATCATTCCCTGGGACCACCATTCCCTGGGATCACCATTCCCAGGTGATCACCATTCACCACTATCCCTCCCAATCCAAACTCCCTACGATTCCACGACCTCTCCCAGCTGGAATTCCCCTATCCCAACCCACCTCCAACAACCAAACAGGATCAATTATCCCATCCCCCCCAATTAAACACCACTTATTTACCTTGAGCCGTTTTCCAAGACACCCCAAACACCCAACCCGTGGTGGGACCCACCCCTGGAAGCCTCTGCATCCCAAAATCCCAAAATCCCACGTGTTGGGGGACAAATCCCCCTGGGCCCCATCCCTACAGGCCCAGGAGTGTCCAAAGATGTCAAGACTGAGTTAAAACCTTCTGAGAAACTGAGATACAGAAATCCACCCAGCCATGAGGTAGAAATGCAAGTTTTAAAAAAATAGAGGATTTTTAAATGCCTTAAAAATAAGAATCTGTCTTAGTAAGTAAGAAAGAGACCTAATATCCAGTTTAAAATTCAGTGACACTGCCTTTTGCAAAGTTAGTTAAATTCTAGCCATAATAAAAATGATTTAGCCTTGCTGGAAATTCCCAGACAGAACAGGTAGAACCATATGTGTAGAATTTGTGTAAGAATTTACAAAAATTAACACACGTCAATTTTAGCTTAGGACAAGTCCAACACTTTTGCACAGAGCTGGTGTTTAAGCCTGACTGGCTAAAATTAGAATAAAATGCACCAAGAATATCAGAACACACACGCTGAGGGAACACAGAACACGGTGCTGTTGCTGCTGTCACCTTTACTGGGATGCCACCACCTCTGCTGGGGACATGGGGACTTTGCTGGCATGAACTGTAACCTCTGCCTTCACGGGGCTGATTGAGCCACGCCATAAAAACACCTTGCTTTTACAACTGCCCATCACCTTTGCCTTCAGTGCAAAAACTTCACAAGGGTGCCCCGTGTGAGGATCGAACTCACAACCTTCAGATTACAATGACTGATTATGAGTCCCAAAAACTTGACAAATGGTGCCCCGTGCGAGTGAGGATTGAACTCACAACCTTCAGATTATGACTGATTATGAGCCCCAAAAACCTGACAAGTGGTGCCCTGTGTGAGGATTGAACTCACGACCTTCAGATTACAACTGACTGATTATGAGCCCCAAAAACCTAACAAATAGTGCCCCATGTGAGGATCGAACTCACGACCTTCAGATTACAACTGATTATAAACCCCAAAAACTGACAAATGGTGCCCCATGCAAGGATCAAACTCACAGCCTTCAGATTACGATGACTGATTATGAACCCAAAAACCTGACAAGTGGTACCCCTTCCAAGGATCAAACTCACAACCTTCAGATTACAGCTGATTATGAACCCCAAAAATCTGACAAATGGTGCCCCATGTGAGTGAGGATGGAACTCACAACCTTCAAATTATGACAACTGATTATGAGTCCCAAAAACTTGACAAGTGGTGCCCCACGTGAGGATCGAACCCACAACCTTCAGATTATGACTGATTATGAACCCCAAAAATCTGACAAATGGTGCCCCATGCAAGATCAAACTCACAACCTTCAGATTACGACTGATTATGAACCCCAAAAACCTGTCAAGTGGTGCCAGTTGCAAGGATCAAACTCACAACCCTCAGACTATGACAGATTATGAACCCCAAAAACCTGACAAACGGTGCCCTGTGAGGATTGAACTCACAACCTTCAGGTGACAACTGATTATGAACCCCAAAAACCTGACAAGGGTGCCCCATATGAGGATCGAACTCACAACCTTCAGATTACAACCACTGATTATGAGCCCCAAAAACCTGACAAATGATGCCCCACGTGAGGATCGAACTCACAACCTTCAGATTATGACAACTGATTATAAACCCTGAAAACCTGACAAGGGTGCCAGTTGCAAGGATCAAACTCACAACCCTCAGACTATGACCGATTATGAACCCCAAAAACCTGACAAGTGGTGCCCCACGTGAGGATCGAACCCACAACCTTCAGATTATGACTGATTATGAACCTAAAAACCTGACAAATGGTGCCCCGTGTGAGTGAGGATTGAACTCACAACCTTCAGATTATGACTGATTATGAGCCCCAAAAACCTGACAAGTGGTGCCCTGTGTGAGGATTGAACTCACGACCTTCAGATTACAACTGACTGATTATGAGCCCCAAAAACCTAACAAATAGTGCCCCATGTGAGGATCGAACTCACGACCTTCAGATTACAACTGATTATAAACCCCAAAAACTGACAAATGGTGCCCCATGCAAGGATCAAACTCACAGCCTTCAGATTACGATGACTGATTATGAACCCAAAAACCTGACAAGTGGTACCCCTTCCAAGGATCAAACTCACAACCTTCAGATTACAGCTGATTATGAACCCCAAAAATCTGACAAATGGTGCCCCATGTGAGTGAGGATGGAACTCACAACCTTCAAATTATGACAACTGATTATGAGTCCCAAAAACTTGACAAGTGGTGCCCCACGTGAGGATCGAACCCACAACCTTCAGATTATGACTGATTATGAACCCCAAAAATCTGACAAATGGTGCCCCATGCAAGATCAAACTCACAACCTTCAGATTACGACTGATTATGAACCCCAAAAACCTGTCAAGTGGTGCCAGTTGCAAGGATCAAACTCACAACCCTCAGACTATGACAGATTATGAACCCCAAAAACCTGACAAACGGTGCCCTGTGAGGATTGAACTCACAACCTTCAGGTGACAACTGATTATGAACCCCAAAAACCTGACAAGGGTGCCCCATATGAGGATCGAACTCACAACCTTCAGATTACAACCACTGATTATGAGCCCCAAAAACCTGACAAATGATGCCCCACGTGAGGATCGAACTCACAACCTTCAGATTATGACAACTGATTATAAACCCTGAAAACCTGACAAGGGTGCCAGTTGCAAGGATCAAACTCACAACCCTCAGACTATGACCGATTATGAACCCCAAAAACCTGACAAGTGGTGCCCCACGTGAGGATCGAACCCACAACCTTCAGATTATGACTGATTATGAACCTAAAAACCTGACAAATGGTGCCCCGTGTGAGTGAGGATTGAACTCACAACCTTCAGATTACAACTGATTGTGAGCCCCAAAAACCTGACAAGTAGTGCCCTGTGTGAGGATCAAACTCACAACCTTTGGATTACAACGACTGATTTTAAACCCCAAAACCTGACAAGGGTGCCCTGTGTGAGTGACGATGAAACTCATGACCTTCAAATTATGACAACTGATTATGAGCCCCAAAAACCTGACAAGTGGTGCCCCGTGTGAGGATCGAACCCACGACCTTCAGATTACAATGACTGATTATAAACCCCAAAAACCTGACAAGTGGTGCCTCGTGTAAGGATCGAACTCACAACCTTCAGATTACAATGACTGATTACAAACCCCAAAAACCTGACAAGTGGTGCCCTGTGTGAGGATCGAACTCACAACCTTCAGATACAATGACTGATTATGAACCCCAAAACCCTGACAAGGGTGCCCCATGTGAGTGAAGATTGAACTCATGACCTTCAGATTATGACAACTGATTATGAGCCCCAAAAACCTGACAAATGGTGCCCATTGCAAGGATCAAACTCACAACCCTCAGATTATGACCAATTATGAACCCCAAAAACTTGACAAGTGGTGCCCCGTGTGAGGATCGAACTCACAACCTTCAGATTACAACTGATTCTGAACCCCAAAAACTTGACAAGGGTACCCTATGTGAGTGAGGATGAAACTCATGACCCTCATATTACGATGACTGATTATGAGCCCCAAAAACCTGACAAGGGTGCCCTGTGTGAGGACTGAACTCACAACCTTCAGATTCTGACCAATTAAAAACCCCAAAAACCTGACAAGTGGTGCCCCATGCAAGGATCAAACCCACAACCCTCACACTCTGACCAATTACGCCCCCCAAAAACCCACTCCCGAGCCCCCCAGCCATGCCTACGCACAGTTGCTGAGGTCCAAGGCCAGCTGCAGGCTGGTGCACAGGTAGGCCTGGCAGCTGGAGCACCTCAGCATGTCGCACTCCACGCTGAGCCAGCCGAACCGGGCGCACACCAGCGGCGACAGCGACGGCGGCTTGCCCGCCCACCTCAGCGGGTGAGCCCGTCAAGGAGCAATTCCCAAGGAGCAATTCCCAAGGAGCAATTCCCAAGGAGCAATTCCTGGGGTTTGTTTGTTTTTGGGGAGTGGGGAAACTTTTCCGAGGGAGGGAGAGCTCGGAGCGGGGCTGCGGCGTCAGCGGGAGGGGGAGAAGAGGGATGGGGAACATGGAAGGGCTGGAGATGTGCCAGGGGGATTGCAGGAGAAAGGTGGAATTTAGGAAAATGTTGGATTTTAGGAAAAGGTTGGATTTTAAGAAGAGGCTGGATTTCAGGAAAAGGAGTAATTTTAAGGAAAGGTTGAGTTTTAGGAAAATATAGAATTTTAGGAAAAGGTTGGATTTCAGGAAGAGGCTGGATTTTAGGAAAAGGCTGGATTTCAGGAAAAGGTTGGATTTTAGGAAAAGGGTGAATTTCAGGAAAAGGCAGGATGTTAAGAAGAGGCTGGGTTTCAGGAAAAGTTGGAATTTTAGGAAAAGGTTGGATTTTAGGAAAAGGTTGGATTTCAGGAAAAGGCAGGATTTCAGGAAAAGGTGTAATTTTAGGAAATGGCAGGATTTTAGGAAAAGGAAGGATTTTAATAAGAGGCTGGATTATAGGGAAAGGTGAGATTTTAGGAAAAGGCTGGATTTCAGGAAAAGGCAGAATTTTAGGAAAAGGTTGGAATTTAGGAAAAGGTTGGATTTTAGGAAGAGGCTGGATTTTAGGAAAATGCCGAATTTCAGGAAAAGGCTGCAAGAAAAGGCAGAATTTTAGGAAAAGGCAGAATTTTAGGAAAAGGTGTAATTTTAAGGAAAGGATTTTTTAGGAAATTTTAGGAAATGGCAGGATTTCAGGAAGAGGCTGGATTGCAGGAAAAGGCAGAATTTCAGGGAAAGTTGGAATTTTAGGAAAAGGTTCAATTTTAAGAAGAGGCTGGATTTTATAAAAAGTCTGGATTGCAGGAAGAGGCGGGATTTCAGGAAGAGGCTGGATTTCAGGAAGAGGCTGGATTTCAGGAAAATGCAGAATTTTAGGAAAAGGCTGGATTGCAGGAAGAGGCAGGATTTCAGGAAGAGGCAGAATTTCAGGAAAAGATTTTCCCCCCGAGGCTGCTGGGGCACTGCACACTCCCCAGGGAACCCTCACAGCCCCAAACCTCCAGGAGCCCCTGCACAACCCCCAGGGGCAGGGGGGAATTTTGGGATTTCTGTGCAGGGCCAGGAATTGGAGCAACCATCCCCCCAAACCCCTTCCCCACCATTCCAGGGTGGGATCTCCAGCCTCCCAAAGGATATGGTGAAGGTCTCCACTCTGCTGAAATAAGCTTCCCTGCTGGCAGACTCCAGGGAAAGAGCCTCCAGGGGGGAAGGTCCGTTGGCTTGCTCGGAGCAGTCAGAGGTGGCTTTGCTGGAAGGAAAAATCAGACAGGGAAATGCTGGAATGGTTTCGTTGATGAAATAAATAAATAAATGAATGAATAAATAAAAGAAAAAGAAAGGAAAAAAAAAAAGAAAGAAAAAAGAAAAAAAGAAGAAAAAAAAGAAAGAAATAAAGAAAAAAAGAAAAAAGGAAAAAAGGAAAAGAGGGGGGAAAAAAGGAAGAAAAAGGAAAAAAGAAAAAAAGGAAAAAAAGGAAAAAAAGGAAAAAAAGAAAAAAAGAAAAACAAAAGGAAAAAAGAAAAAAGAAAAAAAGAAAGAAAAAAAGAAAAACAAAAGGAAAAAAGAAAAAAGAAAAAAAGAAAGAAAAAAAGAAAAAAGAAAAAAAGAAAAAGAAAGAAAAAGAAAGAAAAAGAAAGAAAAAGAAAGAAAAAGAAAGAAAAAGAAGAAAAAAGAGAAAAAAGAGAAAGAAAAAAAGAAAAAAATGAAAAGAAAGGAAGAAAAAGAAAGAAAAAAAAAGAAAAAAGAAAAAAGGAAAAGAAAGGAAAAAAGAAAAAAGAAAGAAAAAAGAAAAAAAAAGAAAAAAATTAAAAAAAATGAAAAAAAGAAAAAAAATGGAAAAAAAAATTAAAAAGGCACAGAGCCCTTCCCATCCCTCCTGCTTGTCCTGACAAGGATCTTCCCCAGAGCTCCCCATTCCCAACTCTGAATTAATTCCTAACAGAACAATAAACAAATCAAATTCCATTTGATTGGAATGCATCCCCAGTGCCTGACAGGGGATTTGCTCTCTGAGGGAACAGGGATTTGTTCTCTGAGCCCAGCAAGGGCAGACTGGGGATCTGGGATGCTCCCAAGGCTGGAATGTCCATCCCAAAGCTGGAACGTCCATCCCAAGGCTGGAATGTCCATCCCCAGGCTGGAATGTCCATCCCCAGGCTGGAATGTCCATCCCCAGGCTGGAATGTCCATCCCAAAGCTGGAATGTCCATCCCAAGGCTGGAATGTCCATCCCAAAGCTGGAATGTCCATCCCAAGGCTGGAATGTCCATCCCAAAGCTGGAATGTCCATCCCAAGGCTGGAATGTCCATCCCCAGGCTGGAATGTCCATCCCAAGGCTGGAATGTCCATCCCAAAGCTGGAATGTCCATCCCAAAGCTGGAATGTCCATCCCAAGGCTGGAATGTCCATCCCCAGGCTGGAATGTCCATCCCAAAGCTGGAATGTCCATCCCCAGGCTGGAATGTCCATCCCAAGGTTGGAATGTCCATCCCAAGGCTGGAATGTCCATCCCCAGGCTGGAATGTCCATCCCCAGGCTGGAATGTCCATCCCCAGGCTGGAATGTCCATCCCAAAGCTGGAATGTCCATCCCCAGGCTGGAATGTCCATCCCCAGGCTGGAATGTCCATCCCCAGGCTGGAATGTCCATCCCCAGGCTGGAATGTCCATCCCAAAGCTGGAATGTCCATCCCAAGGCTGGAATGTCCATCCCAAGGCTGGAATGTCCATCCCAAGGCTGGAATGTCCATCCCAAAGCTGGAATGTCCATCCCAAGGCTGGAATGTCCATCCCAAAGCTGGAATGTCCATCCCAAGGCTGGAATGTCCATCCCAAAGCTGGAATGTCCATCCCAAAGCTGGAATGTCCATCCCAAGGCTGGAATGTCCATCCCAAAGCTGGAATGTCCATCCCAAGGCTGGAATGTCCATCCCAAAGCTGGAATGTCCATCCCAAGGCTGGAATGTCCATCCCAAAGCTGGAATGTCCATCCCAGGCTGGAATGTCCATCCCAAGGCTGGAATGTCCATCCCAAGGCTGGAATGTCCATCCCAAGGCTGGAATGTCCATCCCAAAGCTGGAATGTCCATCCCCAGGCTGGAATGTCCATCCCCAAGCTGGAATGTCCATCCCAAAGCTGGAATGTCCATCCCAGGCTGGAAAGTCCATCCCCAAGCTGGAACGTCCATCCCAAGGTTGGAACGTCCATCCCAGGCTGGAATGTCCATCCCAAGGCTGGAATGTCCATCCCAGGCTGGAATGTCCATCCCAGGCTGGAATGTCCATCCCAAGGCTGGAATGTCCATCCCAAGGCTGGAATGTCCATCCCAAAGCTGGAATGTCCATCCCAAGGCTGGAATGTCCATCCCAAAGCTGGAATGTCCATCCCAAGGCTGGAATGTCCATCCCAAAGCTGGAATGTCCATCCCAAGGCTGGAATGTCCATCCCAAAGCTGGAATGTCCATCCCAAGGCTGGAATGTCCATCCCAAAGCTGGAATGTCCATCCCAAGGCTGGAATGTCCATCCCAAAGCTGGAATGTCCATCCCAAGGCTGGAATGTCCATCCCAAGGCTGGAATGTCCATCCCCAAGCTGGAATGTCCATCCCAAAGCTGGAATGTCCATCCCAAGGCTGGAATGTCCATCCCAAGGCTGGAATGTCCATCCCCAAGCTGGAATGTCCATCCCAAGGCTGGAATGTCCATCCCAGGCTGGAATGTCCATCCCAAGGCTGGAATGTCCATCCCAAAGCTGGAATGTCCATCCCAGGCTGGAATGTCCATCCCAGGTTGGAATGTCCATCCCAAGGCTGGAATGTCCATCCCAGGCTGGAATGTCCATCCCAAAGCTGGAATGTCCATCCCAGGCTGGAATGTCCATCCCAGGTTGGAATGTCCATCCCAAGGTTGGAATGTCCATCCCAAGGTTGGAATGTCCATCCCAGGCTGGAATGTCCATCCCAAGGTTGGAATGTCCATCCCAAGGCTGGAATGTCCATCCCAAAGCTGGAATGTCCATCCCAAGGCTGGAATGTCCATCCCAAAGCTGGAATGTCCATCCCAAGGTTGGAATGTCCATCCCATGGTTGGAATGTCCATCCCAAGGTTTCCCTTTGGTCTCTTCCCAATGAGCCAAATTTCGGGATGGTTGGGACAGGGCAGCCCCTGAGACGCCCCCAGAGCTCAGCCCCCGGTGCTCCCAGTGCCTCCCAGTCCCCCCAGTAACCCCTGGGACTCCCAGTGCCCCACCAAGGTGTGAGCACTGGGACCAGGGCGTGGCCACTTCAGGCCGTGGGGACTCCATGGGTCACTCCATGGGTCACTCCATGGGTCACTCACCTGGGCTGGCCTGTCCTGTGCCCTCAGCACCCTCCCAGTGTCCCCAGTACCCTCCCAGTGCCCCCAGTGCCCTCCCAGTGTCACCCCAGTACTCTCCCAGTGCCCACAGAGCCCTCCCAGAGCCCTCCCAGTGTCCCCAGTACCCTCCCATTGCCCTCCCAGTGTCCCCAGTGCTCTCCCAGTGCCCTCCCAGTGCCCCCAGTACTCTCCCAGTGCCCACAGTGCCCTCCCAGTGCCCACAGAGCCCTCCCAGTGCCCCCAACGCCTTCCCAGTGTCCCCAGAGCCCTCCCAGTGCTCCCAGTACTCTCCCAGTGTCCCCCCAGTGCCCCCAGTACCTTCCTAGTGCTCTCCCAGGGCCCCCAGAGTCCTCCCAGTGCCCCCAGTGCCCTCCCAGTGCCTCAAGAGCCCTCCCAGCATCCCCCCAGTGCCCTCCCAGTGCCCCCAGTGCTCTCCCAGTGCCCACAGAGCCCTCCCAGTGTCCCAGGCTCTCCTCCCACTGCTGCCTCCCAGTCCTTCCAGTATTCCCAGTGCCCCTGAGTCCCTGCACTATTCCCAGTGCCCTGCAGCCTCCCCAGTACTCCCAGTGCCTCCCAGTCCCCCCAGCAGCCCCTCCCCGCACCCGGCGCTCCCCAGCCGCTCCCTGCCCGTTCCCTCGCTCCCCTTTTCCCGCTACCCCTCCCCAATTCCAACCCCCAGCACATCCCAGTCCCCTCCAGCCCCGCTCCCAACTCCCCCCACAGGACCCCCAAAAACACCGAGGGGTCCCCAATTCCCTCAGGACTCCTCAGTCCCCCTCACACGGCCGGGGCCTCCCCCCCGCCGCCAGCCCCGGTACCGGCGAGCCCCCCCCCCGCGCCGCCGCCGCCGCCCCTCACCCGCCGGGCCCGGGCCCCTCGCTGGCGATGCCGCCGTCGATGAGGTCGCGGATTTGGCGGGGGGTGACGGGGGGAGGCCGCCCTCGGTTCGCCCCCCCCGCCGCCCCCGCCGCCGCCGCCGCCGCCGCCGCCGCCGCCGCCTCTCCCCCGGCGCTGGGCGCCGCCATTTTGGTCCCGCCCCTCCCGGCTCGGGGAAACGCGGGCTCCGCACGAACGTTCCGCTCGCGCACGATCGTTCCGCTCCCGACCTCGCGCAAACCCCCCGGCACGGCCTCCGAAACCTCGCGGTGGGGCTCGGGGGAGGGCGACCGGCGCTCCCGGGAAAGTCTCCGGGAATGTTCCCGTGAGCTGTCCCTGGGAATGTCCCCGTGAACGTCCCCCCCCGCCCCCGCTCTCGGAGCTCTATTGCTCCAGCCTGGATCGATCGCTCAGCTCTCCCAACAGCGCCTCTCTCGCCTCAAGCCTCCCCCCCCACACCTACCAACACCCCCGCAGCTGATAGGCCGCCGCCGAAGAAGCTCGGCGCTGATTGGCCCTTGGCGTCCTGCCCCTCAAGCAGCGGACGGGCCATGTCGGCGGCGGCCGCGGCCCGGGACGGGCTCGGGGAGGGCGCGGGCGGCGCCGCCGCGGGAGGCGGCGATGGCGGCGGCGGTGACGGGGGAGGGATCCTGAACCGCTTCGTGCAGCTGCCGGGCAGGCCTCGGGCGGCGGGTGAGTGGCGGCCGGCGCCGGGGATGACCCCGACCCCAAGGCCCAGGAGGGGTTGGGGACCGGGGCATCCCCATCCTAAGGGGGCTGGGATTGAGGCACCCACATTTCTAAGCTCCTGAGCGATTCGTTTTCGGGGCATTCCCTTCTCCGGGAGGTCGAGGACCGGGACACCGCCGTCCTCAAGGTCTTGAGAGCTCCCGGACCGGCCCCCCCATCCCGGAGCATCGGGGACAGGGACAGATCCATTCCCAAGGAGTCTGATTGGGAATCACCCATTCCCACGTTCGGGTCTGGGGCAGAATTCCTGTGGGGGATCCTTTATCACCCCATCCACGATGTCCCCGGTGTCCCCAAGGCTCTGAGGGCACTGGGAACACCCAAATCCTCGAGGGGACTCTGGGACATTCCCGGGGGGAGCTGGGGGTGCCCCACAGACCGGGAATATTTGGGTCACCCTGTCCCCAATAACCCGGGGATGGTGTGGGGAGAGCTGGGCTGCTCCCATCCCAACCATCCTGGAATTGGGCATGGAGAAAAGGTGATAATCCTTTTAAAAATTCTGGGAGAGATGGTGCTGTGGGAATATCCCTTTTTCCCCTCAGCAGCTCCTCCTGACCTTGAGCTGGATCTCCCAGCACCAGGAATCCTTTCCTGCCCCTCACATCCCTCAAATTCACATGGGAACATGAAGCCCCTCACCCACCAAAAGGGTTTTCAATCCATGTTCCCATCCCTGAAACGTCCTGGATCAGCCTTCCAGCCCCTCCCAGGAGAGCTGAGTGGCTCCACACTTTTCTATTTTTGGGCAAATTCCCTTTTTTTTTTTGGCCCTGATTCTCTTCCCCTTCCTGAATTTTCATCCTTGGCTGGAGCAGGTGGGATTTCCATCCTCCTGAGCCTGCCCAGCTCAGCCTTGCCACTCAAACCAGCCCAAATCAACCCCAAACTGACTGGATAGGAGAAAAAAATCCTGGATTGTTGGAGTTTTCTCCCAGTTTGACACCTGGGAAGGTTTTATTTATGGAGCAGCCCTTACATAACCATGGAGAGAGGAGCTTTCCCCCCTCAGATTTGTTCCTGAGCTCCCAAATCTCTTCCAGAGTTTCCAGGTTTGTTTTCTGAGCTCCCAGACTTGTCAGGTTTCATTCCTCACCTCCCAGTTTTCCTGCAGAATTTCCAGGTTTTCTTTTCTTTACCTCCTAAATTTTCTTCCAAATTTTTCAGGTTTCTGTTCTTCCTCCCAATTCTCTTCCAGACTTTTCAGGTTTGTTTTCTGAGCTCTCAGACTTGTCAGGTTTCATTTCTCACCTGCAGAACTTCCAGGTTTTCTTTTCTTTACTTCCCAATTCTCTTCTTTTTCACCTCCTAAATTTTCTTCCAAATTTTCAGGTTTGTTTTCTTTCTCCCAATTATTTTCCAGAGTTTTCAGGTTTGTTTTCTGAGCTCCCAGACCTGTCAGGTTTCATTCCTCATCTCCCAGTTTTCCTGCAGAATTTCCAGGTTTTTTTTCTTTACCTCCCAATTCTCTCTCAGTTACCTCCTAAATTTTCTTCCAATTTTTTCAGATTTCTTTCCTTCCTCCTCTTCCAGAGTTTTCAGGAGTCATTCCCCCATTTTTCCCCGTGCTCTTCCATGCCCAGGTGTTTGTAAGGTTTGGAAAGATGGAAAAAAAAAAGAAAAAAAAGTCAGGTGCAGGTGGTTTGTGGTTTTTTCTTGTTCACATTTTTCAGTGTTTTCATCAGACTGCTGGGATTAAGGGAATGGGAACAATCTGGACACTTAAATGGATTTTTGCCTCTCCTGCCTTCAGCTGGAATTTCCCCAGTCACAGAAGGGTTTGGGATTTTTTATTTTAGGGAGAGGTTCAGGTTTTAATATCTGTTAAAAAAGAGCAGAAATTCCAAATATCCCAAAGCCCTTGGTGTCATGGGGAATTCTGTGTGATTCTTTAATTAATGGGATAAATTCCAGGGATCTGCTCAGGCTGGAGGAGATGAGTCCCCAAACAAAATCCCAAGTGCAGCAGCTGGAATGACATCCCAAGAGTCCAGCACAGGCTGGGATCTGTGGGGATTTTGGGAGCAGCCTCACTGAGAGGGAGCTGAGGGAAGGCAAATCAGGGCCACGAGGACAGGTGGGATCATCCCACCCTACCCAGTGCCCCTGGAATTCTCTGTCCACTTCTGCTCTCCACAAGTCAAGGAATTCACAGCCAGATTGGAGAGGATCCAAAAAAAAAAAGGGCTCAAGTCTCTTCTTCCTGAAAAACCAGAGCAGCTGTGGCTGCTCCATCCCTGGAAGTGTCCAAGGTCAGGTTGGATGGGGTTTGGAGCACCCTGGGATAGGGGAAGGTGTCCCTGCCCATGGCAGGGGGTGGGATGGGATGATCCTTAAGGTCCTTTCCAAACCATCCTGAGATTCCATTCCATGGTTCCATGAGAAGAGAAGGCTCAGGTGGACCCTCCTGGAGGTTTTCCAATCCTTGAAGGACAGAGCATGGAAGGTCTCCATTCCATGGTTCCATGAGGAGGCTCAGGTGGAACCTCCTGGAGGTTTTCCAATCCTTGAAGGACAGAGCATGGAGGGTCTCCATTCCATGAGAAGAGAAGGCTCAGGTGGAACCTCCTGGAGGTTTTCCAATCCTTGAAGGACAGAGGATGGAGGATCTCCATTCCATGAGAAGGCTCAGGTGGAACCTCCTGGGAGTTTTCCAATCCTTGAAGGACAGAGGATGGAGGATCTCCATTCCATGAGAAGGCTCAGGTGGAACCTCCTGGGGGTTTTCCAATCCTTGAAGGACAGAGCATGGAGGGTCTCCATTCCATGAGAAGAAAAGGCTCAGGTGGAACCTCCTGGGGGTTTTCCAATCCTTGAAGGACAGAGCATGGAGGGTCTGAGAGGGAACTGAGGGAAGGCAAATCAGGATCTGAGCTGCATCCTCAGGGACAGGTGGGATCATCCCATCCTACCCAGTGCCCCTGGAATTCTGTGTCCACTTCTGCTCTCCACAAGTCAAGGAATTCACAGCCAGATTGGAGAGGATCCAAAAAAAAAAGGGCTCAAGTCTCTTCTTCCTGAAAAACCAGAGCAGCTGTGGCTGTTCCATCCCTGGAAGTGTCCAAGGTCAGGTTGGATGAGGTTTGGAGCACCCTGGGATAGGGGAAGGTGTCCCTGCCCATGGCAGGGGGTGGAATGGGATGATCCTTAAGGTCCTTTCCAAGCCAAACCATCCTGGAATTCCATTCCATGATTCCATGAGAGTAGAAGGCTCAGGTGGAACCTCCTGTGGGCTTTCCAATCCTTGAAGGACAGAGGATGGAGGGTCTCCATTCCATGAGAAGAGAAGGCTCAGGTGGACCCTCCTGGAGGTTTTCCAATCCTTGAAGGACAGAGCATGGAGGGTCTCCATTCCATGATTCCATGAGAAGGCTCAGGTGGAACCTCCTGGGGGTTTTCCAATCCTTGAAGGACAGAGGATGGAGGTTCTCCATTCCATGATTCCATGAGAAGGCTCAGGTGGAACCTCCTGGAGGTTTTCCAATCCTTGAAGGACAGAGCATGGAAGGTCTCCATTCCATGATTCCATGAGAAGGCTCAGGTGGAACCTCCTGGGGGTTTTCCAATCCTTGAAGGACAGAGCATGGAGGGTCTCCATTCCATGAGAAGGGTCAGGTGGAACCTCCTGGGGGTTTTCCAATCCTTGAAGGACAGAGGATGGAGGGTCTCCATTCCATGATTCCATGAGAAGGCTCAGGTGGAACCTCCTGGGGGTTTTCCAGTCCTTGAAGGACAGAGCATGGAGGGTCTCCCTTCCATGGTTCCATGAGAAGGCTCAGGTGGAACCTCCTGGGGGTTTTCCAATCCTTGAAGGACAGAGCATGGAGGGGACAGGGTGCCCTGGAAGGTTCATCCCAATGGAACAAAGACTTTTTTTTCCAGTGGGAACCATCATTCCCTGGGGTATGGTGGAATCTCTGGAGGGTTTCAGGTTGTGGCTGAACAACCTCATCCCAGGTCCTCTTCCCACAGGACACTGGGCCAGATGATCTCCCCAGTTCTGTGCTTTTCATTTGCCAGAATTCCTTTCTTTTCCTTCATTTGGAAACAAACAGCCCAAGGATCACTCAGTTTTCGTGGTGTAAAATCCTTTAAGTCGTGATCCCCCCAAAGATTTTGGAAACAAATCCTGGGAGAGCCAGACCTGTTCTCAACGTTGATCCAAAGCCAGGAATTTTTCCTCTGGGGAATTTTTCCTCTGGGGAATTTCTCCTTTGGGGAGTTTTTCCTTTGGGGAGTTTTTCCTCTTGGGAATTTTTCCTTTGGGGAATTTCTTCTTTCAGGAATTTCTCCTTTGGGGAGTTTTTCCTCTTGGGAATTTCTCCTCTGGGAATTTTTTTCTCTGGGGAATTTTTTCTCTGGGGAATTTTTCCTCTTGGGGAATTTTTCCTCTTGGGGAATTTCTCAGGCATGGGCAGCCTGCCAAGGAAGGGAACTGTGGGATCTGCAGGGGCTGAACGCAGCTGGATGAACAAATGGATTTCAAACCTCACTCTCAGCGATGCATTCCTGATCCTGCTTATCCAAACATTCCTGAGGGGCTCCAGTTACACGAGTTCCAAACTTTCTTTGTGTGGAAAAGATGAAACTTTGAAGATGGGAGTCAAAGTCAATATTGACTTGTCTTGTTGGCCTCAACGTCCTTGAGGATTCCTGTAGGGATCAGAAATGGAAAGGGAGAGGTGGAATCCTGCTGTTGTGGGTGTTGAAAAACCAGGCAGGAGGAAAAAATAACACCAAACCCATCCTCAGGAAGTTTTAAAAAGCAGAGAAAAGGACACGTGCAGAGCCCTGGGATGTTCACCACGGATGTGGGACTTGGAAAAGAGGAGGATCCAAAGCCAAATTGGATTTGTTGGTTTTACACCCCTGTAGTTATTCCCTATTTCCAAAAGCAGGGCTTGAAGCAGAAATCCTGCTGCTGGTGGTGGAACACACACCTGGTGGGATTGAAACCCTGGATTGATGGGAAGAGCCAGCATCGTTTGGGACACCCTGAGAACAGGCCAGGCCACTCACTGGTGCTGTTCCTTATCCTGTTATCCTGACAGGAAGGGCTTCAAGATACTCAAAAAAAGTGCTGCAGATAAACCCTGGGGTGGATATTGGGATTAAATTAGCTTGGGGGGAAAAAAAAAGGGGAACTGATAAAGGAGTGTAGAGTTGTGGGGTGGTTTGGGTGGGAAGGGATCTCAAAGTATCATGGGCAGGGCCACCTCCCACTGTCTCAGCCCCATCCAGCCTGGCCTTGGACACTTCCAGGGATTCAGGGGCAGCCACAGCTGCTCTGGGAAGCTTGTTCAGTGCTCCACCCTTCTCCAAGTAGAAGTTTTTCCTCATGTCCAGCTGGAATTTGCTGTGTTTCAGTTTGTGCCCGTTGTCCTTTCTCCTGTCACGGAGGAGGCCAACCCCGTTCTTCTCCACGCTCACCCTTGAGGTGTAAATGGATTTTTTGGGGGTTTCTTACAGTCATAAAAAAAAACCAAAAAATGGTTTCAGGAGGCTCAAAACAATTTCATATTTGTGGAATGAGTTGGAGAAGATCTCTCAGACCACTGAGTCCAACCATTCCCAGCACTGCCAAGGCCACCACTGCCCCGTGTCCCCAAGTGCCACATCCACAGGGCTTTGAAATCCCTCCAGGGGTGAGGACTCCACCCCTGCCCTGGGCGTTTCCAGTGCCTGACCACCCTTTCCATGAAGGAATTTTCCCTAAAATCCAAACCAAACCTCCCCTGGGCCAGCCTGAGGCCGTTCCCTCTCCTCCTGTCCCTGTTCCCTGGGATTAGATCCCAAATCCCTCCCTGGCTGTCCCTCCTGTTAGGGAGCTGTGCAGAGCCACAGGGGTCCCCCTGATCCCCCTTTCCTCCAGTGTCACATCTGGAAACACCTTCTTGTTCCATCTGCTGCCCTAATTACAGCTCCTGCAGGAGAGGAGTTCAATTAGGAACAGCTTGGGATTGTCAGTCCAGCAGCTCCCTCAGATCCCACAGAGTGAATCACTGGTTAAAGGGGGAATTTAGCAGGGTGTTGGCAGGCCAGTTTCTGTCTGATGCCTCAGCCCTTAATTAGGACTTTTCCTTAATTATGTCCCCGTGGTGAGGTTTCAGCCTGGAATCACTGAATCCACTGGGATGGAAAAGCTCTCCCAGACCTCCCAACCCAAGCTGTGCCCAATTCCCACCTTGTCCCCAGCCCAAAGCCCAAGGAATTCCTTGGACACCTCCAGGGATGGGGACTCCAAACCTCCTTCCAATGTTTAACAACCCTTCCCATGAGGAAATCCTTGCTGATGTCCAACCTGAGCCTCCCCTGGCCCAGCCTGAGGCTGTTTCCTCTCATCCCGTTGTTAAATTTCGTTCTGATTGTGGAACTTACTCCCTGAAAATTCTACTGTTCCCATTTTTGCCCTCAGCGCTAAGGAAAAGGAGCCTCCTTGTCAGTGCACCTTCCCATCCTTCCTTCCTGCTTCTCTCTGGAATGTTAAACTGGGGGAAAAAAGGTGTTTTTCAGATCATATCCATCCATTTTAAAGCCATTTATGACCTCTTCCTCACAGACCTGGTTCATCCTGCTGCTTTCCATGTCCAGCACTGAGGAATTCACAGCAGGACCTGGTGAATTCCAGCTTTTCACAGGGATGGGGCTTGCTGTGCCTCCCTGAGCTTGGGGTGTTTTGAGGTTCAGCTCTGGGGAAAATGGGCTTTGCTCACAACAAACAAAAAACCCAGGATTTTTCCATCTAAAAGTTCCACCTGTGGAATGGGCTGGTGGCTGCAAATGAAGGAATTAAGGGGAAAATCTGTAGTGGGGACACAGATTGGGGCACAGGAGAGGGGGATGTTCCACGTCCTAATTTAAAAGGTGTTAAGGAATTAGGAGTTCAGGTATTATATTAAATATAGATTTTATTTTCCTCTAGATCTTGCACTTGCCTTGAGAATATTCCAGAGGGAAAAGATGAAAATAAGGGGTTTACATAAAGCCAATAAATGAAAGGTAAGGGGAGTAATTCCAAGAAAATAAATTAAAAAACAAAATAAATTAAAAAAAAACCAAAATAAATTAAAAAAACCAAAATAAATTAAAAAACCAAAATAAATTAAAAAAAACACTGCCCAGGAGGCTTTCACTGCCATCCACCTCCCAAAATTAAATAAGGAAGGCACCTGACTTGGTCAGAAATCCCAGTTTTCAACAGGAAGGGATCCCACAGCTGCAAACCTCTCCTGAATTTCAGCAGGAGCTGTGAATCATCCAGTGAGTCCCAATTAAATGGAAATGCAGCTCTGTGGAATTTGGCTGCTGAAGGAACTCATCAGAATTAACCCTTGAACAGATCCAGCTTTTACAGCTCTTTTCCTTAAAAAGACACAACTGCAGGAATCTTTTCTGAAGGCAGTGATGAGCAAGAGTTGAGCAAGATTGGTTGAGCAAGGGTTGATCACACTTCCAGGGATGTGATCCCTTTCTGTTCAAAACCAGGATTTCTGGCCAAGTCAGGTGCCTTCCCTATTTAATTTTGGGAGGTGGATGGCAGTGAAGGCCTCCTGGGCAGTGTTTTTTAATTTATTTTGTGTTTTTTTAAATTTATTTTGTTTTTTAATTTTTTTTTAATTTATTTTGGTTTTTAATTTATTTTCTTGGAATTACTCCTCTTACCTGTCATTTATTGGCTTTATATAAAACTCAGCCTTATTCTCCTCTTTTCCCTCTGCAATATTCTCAAGGCAAGTGCAAGATCTAGAGGAAAATAAAATCTCTATTTAATATAATACCTGAACTCCTAATTCCTTAACACCTTTTAAATTAGGACGTGGAATATCCCCCTCTCCCGTGCCCCAATCTCTGTCCCCACTACAGATTTTCCCCTTAATTCCTTCATTTTCTTCCCCTCTCTTTTTTTTTTTTTTCAGCCAGGGTTTATTAGTTTTCCAAGTGGGAATTGCTGTGAGACACAATTATTCCTGGAAACACCCCAGATCTGTCAAAACTTTGTCTGAACCCTGGTGAGCAGCTTAATTTTGGGACCAGAGTTGGACATGATTAAGCGAAGCTGCTTGTGCTCAGCTCAAGTTCATTATTTGGTCTGGGCAAATCATTTATTTCACTTTTCCTGTAGGAAAAAACTGCTTCATGCCCCCATTTTTTTTTTTTTTTTTTTTTAGTGTCAGATTCACTGCTGGGAATTACAACAGAAGAAAACATTGCTAGGTCCTAATTAGATGTTTCCCTGTCTCCTTTCCCATCCAAAAATCCATAAAAAAGTCTGTGGGGACAGGTGGGAGGTGAAGGTCACTCATTTCTTTGGGTTTCTGTTGGTCACTTGTCAGCCAAAACCTTGACTCCTGTTGGCCAAGAATATTCCTGGTTAGGTTTTCCTTGGCTGAATCCATCTTTTTGTCTATTCCAGTCGAGAGCTGAGCTGGAATTGTCCTCCCTGCTTTTATTTCCTTTGGGTTTTGGGGGTGGGCAGGCAGGGGGATTAATTTTGGGAATCCCAGCTGGATTCCCTGCTCCTGCCCAGTGCAAATGCCTTTAATTAGGAGATTTTCCCTGTTCTGCCAGACCTGCATCACTTAAAGTTTAGTAACAAAGTCTTCTCCAGATCCAAGGAACAAAAAGAGGAAGTCACAGAGAGGTTTTTGTAGGAAGGAAAGCAAATCCTTATTTTTTTTTCCTCTATTGAGCAGCTTTCAATGCAAACATTGGGAATTTTTTCCTGAGTGAGATTTACCAAACAAAACAAAAAAAGAGGGATTTTATCAAATCCCTCAGAAACAGCTGTCGTGGAAGTGTCCTGTTCAGCACAGCCTGAAGAGGCTCCTGGTTTATTCCTCTTTACACCTCAGCCCATCCTGACCCCAACCATTCACTGACCCTGGCTGCAGCAGCTCCTGCTGCAGGTTTGCACTGCAGCCTCTGGCTGCTGGTGATTTCCTGCTGAACTCTGACTGCAGGGATCAGTTTGCAGTCTGACTGCAGGGAATGGTGTGCAGCCTGTGACTGCAGCTTTTACCGAGCCAGACTGTGGCTGCAGGGATCAGTTTGCAGATTCTGACTGCAGGTTTTTACCCAGCCAGACTGTGACTGCAGGGATCAATTTGCAGATTCTGACTGCAGGTTTTTACCCAGCTAGGCTGTGACTGCAGAGATTAGTGTTCAGCCTATGACTGCAGCATTTACCCAGCCAGACTGTGCCTGCAGATTTTACCCAGCTAGACTGCAACTCCAGGGATCAGTTTGCAGATTCTGACTGCAGGTTTCACCCAGCCAGACTGTGCCTGCAGCTTCCAACAACACCTCTAACTGCACACCCAGACTGACCTCACAGCAGTGATTCTCTCTCTCCCCAAGATCCTTCTTCTTCATCATCATCCTCTTCTTCCCTCTTCCCCAAGGTTCCTCCTCCTAACCCCCTCCCTTTTATCTCTAATGCCTATAGCTGTGACTCCTCAGGGGTGGGGCTGGAGCACAGCTGTTCCTCACCAGGAGCAAGGTCACCTTTAAGTAGGTGAAACTACTTAAAGTAAAAAAAAAAAACCAGTGTGAATACATCCCGATTTTTCTGCGTATGAAAAGGATTGGGGGGATTTTATGTACCCACTCTCCCGTGTGGTTTAAACTGTAGCAAGATAGAAAAACTAAACATTTTGAATATTTTCCTTTCTCTTTCTATAACTTTTTTGCTTTAATTTTGAATAAAATTACTTGGGTAATTGTTGCAACCGACATAAAGAACTCACACCCACACCTTGTGATGTCCGAGGCGGAAAAGAGAGAACTTTATTTACAGAATTAGCATTCATTGAATTCCAGCAGTGATCATGGATTGGAGGAAGAAAATCTTCTTCTCCAACCACACTGGACCATGCAGCAATCCATCAACAGTTTCTTCTTTATGAAAAGAATGTAAACATCTCTAGATTTTACAATAACAAATGGCTTGTTTATATGAATGTGTATCTGACTCCAAAAACACAGAAGGCTCAAAATAAGACTTTTACAAACTCCTTAAAGGGGACAGAGGAGAATGGCAAAAACCCAGACAACAGGTAATCTGACAGTAAAAATATGTTTTAACAAAAAAACATCTTCTCCTACATCATGGAGCTTTTTCTTCTCCTCCTGCAGGCCACAGGTGCCCCCCGGCCCGGAGCGGCCATCGCTGCGTGGCCGACAGTTCCAACCTCTACGTCTTCGGGGGCTACAACCCCGACTACGATGAGTCTGGGGGGCCAGAGAACGAGGATTACCCCCTCTTCAGGGAGCTCTGGAGGTACAACTTTGCCACAGACACCTGGCACCAGATGGGCACCGAAGGCTACATGCCCAGGGAGCTGGCCTCCATGTCACGTACGTATGGAAATCTGTCTCCTCGCGTGCCTGTTCCTGGAGCTGTTTTAATCCTGGTTATTTTTTAATCTGGGTGAGAACTGGAGATCTGGATCCTGTTTTTCCATGCAGGCCTGGAGTGGTTTAAGGCAAATTTGGGAGGAGAACTCCTAGGGAAGCCCTCCCTCTGCTCCCCTCAGCCAGTTCGGGAGAAAACCTCCTCAAAGAGAAAGTGGAAAGAAAAACCTGTTTATTAAACTGGCAAAAACACTTCCCCAGCACAATAAATTGAACAATACCAGACAAGAACTTCATGCTGCCCAGGACAGATGACAAATTAGGGAGAACAAAGTCCCTCCTGTAGATGGTTTCTGCTCTCAGCTCTTCCTCGCTGGGAAAAGTTGTGGCACTGGAGAGATCTTGGTGGGTCCGGTGCAAACTCCCCCGGAGCCCCCCCGGGTCTCTGGTTTGGGGAGGTTTGAGCAGTCCAAAAACAGGCAGAAAAAAGGAAAAAAAGGGAAAAAAAAAAAGGGAAAAAAAAAAAGGAAAAAAAGAAATCTGAAGCTGCTCAGCCCTAAGCTACGCTAACTAGCTACAAAGCAAAAGCAAAGCGAAAGTGAGTGCCCAAAAAAAATTTCACTGTCTGTATCTGGTGACTCCCACTCTTCAAGGCCAGTCCCAAAGGTTTCTGAAAACAAACTGTGCAATTTTCTCCCCACTTCACTCTCAGGTCCAAATTAAAAGCACAGAGTACAATATCCAACACAAACCCAACAGATGATTGGGGATACATCGTAACGTCACCCCAGAACAAGGCCCTGAGGTTGGGTTGGATTTGTGATTTTTTTTTCTTTCCCTTTTGGCTGGGTTGAGGCAAAAGGAAAGAAAAAAAAAAAAATGGGGAAGCAAGAGGTGTTTTCCAGGTGTTTACCTTGTGCTTTCAGCAGGAAGGTGCTTCGTGCAGACATCTCCAAGCATCCAAAAATAGCTGTCTTTGTTCACTTCTCAAAGCAGACCTTTGGTTACCATGGTTTTAGTTGGGATCCTTTTCTGTTTTAGAGCCTCAGAGCTCTAAAATCATCTCAGGGGTGGATTGTAGGGAACATGAGCAGCACTGAGAACTGCTGTGGGGTGGAAACATGGGATGGTTTGGTGCCTTCAGAGCACGGAAACATGGGATGGTTTGGTGTCTTCAGAGCACGGAAACATGGGATGGTTTGGTGCCTTCAGAGCACGGAAACACGGGATGGTTTGGTGTCTTCAGAGCATGGAAACATGGGATGGTTTGGTGTCTTCAGAGCATGTTAACATGGGATGGTTTGGTGCCTTCAGAGCACAGAAACATGGGATGGTTTGGTGTCTTCAGAGCACAGAAACATGGGATGGTTTGATGCCTACAGAGCACAGAAACATGGGATGGTTTGGTGCCTTCAGAGCATGTTAACATGGGATGGTTTGGTGCCTTCAGAGCACAGAAACATGGGATGGTTTGGTGCCTTCAGAGCACGGAAACATGGGATGGTTTGGTGCCTTCAGAGCACGGAAACATGGGATGGTTTGGTGCCTTCAGAGCACGGAAACATGGGATGGTTTGATGCCTACAGAGCACAGAAACATGGGATGGTTTGGTGCCTTCAGAGCACAGAAACATGGGATGGTTTGGTGCCTTCAGAGCACGGAAACATGGGATGGTTTGGTGCCTTCAGAGCACAGAAACATGGGATGGTTTGGTGCCTTCAGAGCATGGAAACATGGGATGGTTTGGTGCCTTCAGAGCACGGAAACATGGGATGGTTTGGTGCCTTCAGAGCACAGAAACATGGGATGGTTTGGTGCCTACAGAGCACGGAAACATGGGATGGTTTGGTGTCTTCAGAGCATGTTAACATGGGATGGTTTGGTGTCTTCAGAGCACGGAAACATGGGATGGTTTGGTGTCTTCAGAGCACGGAAACATGGGATGGTTTGATGCCTACAGAGCACAGAAACATGGGATGGTTTGGTGTCTTCAGAGCACAGAAACATGGGATGGTTTGGGGCCTTCAGAGCACAGAAACATGGGATGGTTTGGTGTCTTCAGAGCACAGAAACATGGGATGGTTTGGTGCCTTCAGAGCACGGAAACATGGGATGGTTTGGTGCCTTCAGAGCACGGAAACATGGGATGGTTTGGGTTGGAAAGGAGCTTAAAGATCATCCACTTCCATGCCGTGGACGGGGACACCTTCCCTAGTGCAGGTTGCTCCAATCTGCCTGGCAAGATGATTCTATTCCACTGATCTCCCAGCAATGAGCATCCCTGCTTTCCCTTTTGTTTCTCTCCCAGTGGTTTTACATGGCAACAACCTCCTGGTTTTTGGGGGCACCGGGATCCCCTTCGGAGAGAGCAACGGCAACGACGTCCACGTCTGCAACGTCAAGTACAAGAGATGGGCTCTGCTCAGCTGCCGTGGCAAGAAACCCAACCGCATCTACGGCCAGGTGGGGAGCCCTGAGGGCCTCAGAGCACCAAAATCTCTGCTCTGCTCCTCACCAGAGTTGTTATTCCTGTGTGGAAGCACAAGGAAAAGCAGGCGTCCTTTGTAAGGAGATAGAGCGGCCTCGGTTCTTTGAGGTTTCAAAGGTTAGGAAGGTTGGGATTTGTTCACTGAGGGCCTGGTACAGCTGAATGAAAAAAAATGTGGTCTAAGGAGTAGGTTGGTAGTCAAAAACCTTCAAATTCTAAATTTTAAGTTTTCAAAACTTAAAACTTTAAATGAAAATGTGTAGGGTTCCTTTGTATTGGAATCTTTGGTAAGGAAATAGAGTGGCCTGGGTTCTTTGAGGTTTCAAAGGAAGGGAGGTTTTCTCCTGGTTAGGAAGGTTGGGATTTCTTCACTAAGTGCCTGGTGCATGAATGAAAAAAAAACTGATGTAAGGAGTAGGTTGGTAGTCAAAAACCTTCAAATTCTAAATGAAAAAGTGATTTAAGGAGTGGTTTGTAGTGAAAACTTTCAAAACTTAAAACTTAAAATAAAAGTTTGTAGGGTTCATTTATATTGGAATCTTTCATAAGGAAATAGAGCGGCCTCAGTTCTTTGAGGTTTCAAATTTTCTCCTGGTTAGGAAGGTTGGGATTTGTTCTCTAAGTGCCTGGTGCAGCTGAATGAAAAAAAATGTGGTGTAAGGAGTAGGTTGGTAGTCAAAAACCTGCAAATTCTAAATGAAAAAGTGATTTAAGGAGTGGTTCGTGGTCAAAACTTTCAAAACTTAAAACTTTAAATGAAAATTTTTTAGGGTTCCTTTATATTGGAATCTTTGGTAAGGAAATAGAGCAGCCTGGGTTCTTTGAGGTTTCACATTTTCTCCTGGTTAGGAAGGTTGGGATTTGTTTTCTAAGTGCCTGGTGCAGCTGAATGAAAAAAAATCTGATGTAAGGAGTAGGTTGGTAGTCAAAAACCTTCAAATTCTAAATGAAAAAGTGATTTAAGGAGTGGTTTGTAGTGAAAAGTTTCAAAACTTTAAATGAAAATGTGTAGGGTTCCTTTATATTGGAATTACACCTCTTAAGACTTTCCATAACATGGATGAACGAGGTGTCCAAAGAAATGAGCTCACCCTCAGAGCAGGAGTGACCCTTTTTTGCTGGTGCAAAAGGACAGGAATTCCCTTTTTTTCCAGCATCTCAAATCCTCTCTCACTGCTTTCTCTGCCAGGCCATGGCCATCATCAACGGGTGTCTGTACGTGTTTGGAGGAACCACTGGCTACATTTACAGCACTGACCTGCACAAGCTGGACCTCAACACCCGGGAGTGGATCCAGCTGAAGCCCAACAACATGTCCTGTGACATGCCAGAGGAGAGGTGAGCACCTGGGAGGTGTTTTTTTGGGAGGCAGGGAATGGGAAGTTTGGGGATTCCTTGCTCTGGTTGGTGTTTCCAGCCCTTCTTTTTCTGGGAGTTGTTGTGGCATTGGGAGGAAGGGTTTTGGTCACTCTCATCTGAGGTTTGGTGTCCAGCTGAGAACAGGGAATGGGAGAATCCCAGAATGGTTTGGGTTCATAGGAATCTTAAAATAAATCCAATTCCACCCCTCAATTCCACTCTCTCAGGTTGCTCCAAGTCCTGTCCAGCCTGGCCTTGGACACTTCCAGGGGCTGGAATATTGATGGCTTGTCCTGGTATTCAGCCATCCTTGCACTTAATTATTTCATAATTGCTCTGCAATCAGAAAATTCAGATTTCTGGGGTGCTGCTTGGAGGGCTCAGGAAGCTTCCACATCTCCTGAATGCTCCCAGCCCGAGGGGCTGATGCAGCAGAGCCAGGCTTGGGAGTTTCTGCTCAAATCCCTGGAATCTGATGGTGATTTCCAGAAGGATTTTTGTTGTTGCTGATGGTGATTTCCAGAAGGGTTTTTGTTGTTGCTGATGGTGATTTCCAGAAGGATTTTTGTTGTAGCTGGTGGTGATTTCCAGAAGGGTTTTTGTTGTTGCTGATTTCCAGAAGGATTTTTGTTGTTGCTGATGGTGATTTCCAGAAGGATTTTTGCTGTTGCTAATTGTTGCTTCTTGGCACCTTCAGGTACAGACACGAGATTGCTCATGATGGCCAAAGGATTTATATCCTGGGAGGTGGAACTTCCTGGACAGCTTATTCCTTGGATAAGGTGAGGCATTTGGAACCCTGGACAGGAGATTTTCCACCCTGAGGAATATAACCAGCACAGCCTCTTCATCTGGCTTTGCCTGGACAGCCTGGTTAAAAATAAAAAAAAAAATTAAAAATCAAAAAAAAAGATAATTGGGAGCAGATTGTTCTCCTATTTCTGTAAAATCTGGATTTGCCACTGAATGTCCTGGTGAGGAATCTGTGGTCATTTTAAACAGTGCTCTGCTTCCAAAAAAGTGGAGTCTGCAGCACTTAATGTGACATTTTATCTCTCCATTATCCCATTTTTCTCTCTTTATGTGCAGTAGGAGAAAGGTGTTTCTAAATCCCTCTGAGAACTCGAGGGTGTGGATTTTAATTGGACCAGCTCTTTTAAAAAGAGCTGCACCAACTAAATATTCTCTTCTTTTTTTTCAAGCTGTAGGGCTGAAATAGCAAAAAATAGCAAAGCTGGGATGGAGCTTGGAAGGTGATTTCAGACCTGCTTAGTCACTGCCTGGGATCAGCTATTTTGGGGTTGACACTTAATGAAAAAATGAGATTTATTCCTAATGGGTCAGAGCCTGTGGCTGCAGCACCCTGGTGTGCTGGCAGAGCCAGCAGGCTCTCATGGCTCCTCTGTTTTTTTTTCCCCCTCCAGATCCATGCTTACAACCTGGAAACCAACACCTGGGAGGAGATCACAACAAAACCTCACGAGAAAGTCGGTGAGCTTGGGATTTCCCTTCTCTCCCTGTGAAACCAGAGTGGCCAAGGTGGCAGATTTCTTGTTCCATGTGGGACTCTCTGCTGGGTTTGAGATCCTGCTCGTGCTTCAGCACTGAGGGTTAACCCAGCCAAGGGAATTTGGCAGCCTGGCTTCCCTCTCACCCTGCTTGGGGAAGGTGAGAGTGCCTGGAGCTGCTCCCAGAGGATCCACAGCATCCCTGCTCCCTTTGAGGCTCTGGGTTTTCCCTGGAATCTTCTCCCCAAGCCAGATTTGAGACTCTGGGGAACTGAATTCCAGCATTTTTCTTCCTTCCTTTGGGAGGAATTAGGAACCAAACCTGAAGCAGCTGCTTCAAATTCCACCTTTTATCCCTGGGATAGCAGGAAAGCAGAACCTCTTGAGAATTCAGCTCCATGATTCAATGTTGAGACAAAATCACCACTTGCACAAGCACTTCAGAGCAATTCCTCCTGATGTATATTCTCCAATTTATTTTCCCCAGGCTTCCCAGCAGCCAGAAGATGCCACAGCTGTGTCCAGATAAAAAATGGTAAGATTTACCTCTGGAAAATTGCTGTGTCTTGTACAACCAAACCAGGGAGAGCTGGAGAGAACTGCAGGGAACTCATGGCTTTTCTGGAAGAGGATTTTTTCCTCAGCTGCCCAGTTGGCCCCACTCTTTTCTTCTGCACTGAAAAAAAGCCAGTTACAATCTTGATCCCTCTTTTCCAAACCCTTCAGGTCAGAATGCTCTCTGCTGAAGGGTGGAGGGAAATGCTGGATTGTATTTCCTAGGAGTGTTAATTGTGCCCAAAAAAAGAAAAAGTCAGGCAGGAGCTGGGAGGTGCTTCCAGTCAGGACGTGGCAGCCTCTGAGCTGAGAACTTGGGCAAAGCTGGGAGCAAGGCAGGACTGGGAGCTGGGGCTGTTCCCTTTGGGTTTAAAATCCCTGGAATCTGATCAAACCCAGCAAACTCAGCTTGGCTACAAAAGGAGGGAATGCTCTCCTGCTCCCAGTGGCATTTAGCTTTGAGTCTGCCATGGGCAGAAATGAGCCAGAAATCCACTCTGAGCCCACAGCAGGGACAGCAGGGGAGGGGGGGATTCTGTGTCCCCTCAGGTGAGGCCCCACCTGCAGAGCTGCCCCAGCCCTGGGGATGCAGCAGCAGCACCTGGAGCTGCTGGGGAGAGCCCAGAGGAATCCATGGAGCTGCTCCAGGGCTGGAGCCCCTCAGCTCCCAGGAATCCAGGCTGCCACTGGGGCAATCTGGGGTTTATCCTCACATTCCTGGGGAAAATCCCAACTTTTCTTCCTCTGGGTTCTCCCTCTGCTCTGCCCCTGGAGCGAGGCCCAACCTGCAGAGCTGATCCAGCTCTGGAGGCATCAGCAGAACCTGGAGCTGCTGGAGGAGACCAGAGAGATGCTCCAATGGCTCCATTCTGCTCTGGACCCAGGCTGGGAGAGCTGGGAATGTTCCCCTGGAGAAGGGAAGGCTCCAGGGAGAGCTTCCAGAACATTCCAGGGCCTGAAGGGGCTCCAGGAGAGCTGCAGAGGGACTGGGGAGAGGGGCAGGACACAGGGAATGGCTTCCCACTGCCAGAGGGCAGGGCTGGATGGGAGCTTGGGCAGGAATTCCTGCCTGGGCTGGGATTCCCAGAGGGATCCCTGACAGTGTCCAAGGCCAGGCTTGGAGCCCCCTGGGATGGGGAAGGTGTCCCTGCCCATGGGCTTGGAACTGGATGTGCTTTGAGGTCCCTTCCCACCCAAGCCACTCTGGGAAAACCTCTAAACAGCCTCTGCTTCGTGGTGGGCTTGATTTGGTTGATCCTGAGAGCTTTTGTTGAGATAAAACAACCACTGAATAAAAGCTGTGAGGAGAAGAGGATCCCTGACCTCTCATCCCTGAGTGTCCCAGGGCAGCTCCCCACAGCTCCTCCTCCTCTCTTGCAGACGTCTTCGTGTGTGGGGGCTACAACGGGGAGGTGATCCTGGGAGATGTTTGGAAGCTGAACCTCCAGACTTTCCAGTGGGTCAAGCTGCCAGCTGCCATGCCAGAGCCTGTGTACTTCCACTGTGCTGCTGTCACCCCGGTAAGGGGCTCCTTTGCTTCCTCTGGGGCTGGGAAAAAAATCGAGCTGGATGATCCCAAGGAAGTGACTTTGCAGCTTTTGGGAGGCTCTTCCTCCTGCTGCTGGGTTCCACGCCGTGGGTTTTGCTTTCTGAAAGAAATTATAGAATTGGAGCTTTTAAACTCTGTGGGAACAGCAGTTCCTGCTTGTAAAAGGGAAAAAAACCCCAATGTTCCCTAAGTAAAGTGATTTTATCCTGGGGTGGAAGATGAGATGAGGCTGTTTCCAACCCTTTGGAAAGCACTAAGGAGTGTTGGTGTTGCCAGAGCTTTTGGCCTTAAGCAGAAGGTTGGAAACCTGGGATGAACAATTAACAGGCAGCAAGAAATTCCTTTGGCTGTGCCTTCACCTCCTCAGGGATCACATTCCTGGCTGGCACTGAATTTGGGGAATGTTACAAATGTAGCTTTTCCTGGGAAGGCTGATAAAGGTGTTTCCCAGGCAGCTCTGTGACTGCCTGGACGGCAGAAATACCTTTTCTTTGGGAAAAAAAAAATAAAAAAAGCTACTCAGCAGCTGAGTTTTCCCCATCTCTGTGTTCCTGTCATCCCTGGAGCAGGGTTGTGCTGAGCCAAGGGAGTGCAGGATGTCTGTGTGAGGTGGGTGTAGTTTAAAAATACATTTATTTTTTTTTAGCTGAAACACGAGTAGGGCTCTGTACTACTTTTGCTAACAGTTTGCCACACTCCTAAAATGGATTTCTTGGGGCAGAAATCACCTAAAATTCACAGCAAAGCACTCTGAAGTGCTGGCTGTGTGGTTTAGGGTGAGACATGGCTCCTCCCTTGATTCAGAGGATCCCAGAGCGAGAGGCTGAGGCAGTGGCAGCTCTGCTGAAGGTGTGGGAGGTGGCAATGGGGACAGCCCAACCCTGCTTGTCCTGCCTGTGTGTAACTCCTGTCCCCCCCCTTTCCCCCCACACCCCCAGGCTGGCTGCATGTACGTCCACGGAGGGGTGGTCAACATCCACGAGAACAAACGGACTGGCTCCCTGTTCAAAATGTGGCTGGTGGTGCCCAGCCTGCTGGAACTGTGCTGGGAGAAGCTCCTGGAATGTTTCCCTCACCTTGCAACTCTCTCCAGAGCTCAGCTTTTGCACCTTGGACTGACGCAGGGACTGGTGGAGCGACTAAAATGAAAAAAACATCTCCCACTTCTGTCCCAAGACTCAGCACCCACTGAAGAATTGCCCTTCCCACCCTCCCACCCCTCTATTTATGGATTCCATGGATGGTCTTGCTAAGAAGAACCTGGAGGAACCTGCTCAAGGCCTTACTCAAGCAAAAATACATCGATGCCTTTCCAGACGTTGGTTACTTTTAGTCATTGAAACAAAAAAACAAAACAACAAAAAAAAAAAATCCCCTTTTTATTTATGGAGCTCTAAGTTACACCATTAATCACAAAAAAAAAGTATTTTCTGAGACTCAGCAGCCAACCTGCCACGCTTGCAAAATTAATTGGGGAGCTTAATGAGCTCCTGAATGTCTCAGCCTGTGCTCACACGTGGCACCTTCACCTCGCCATTCCCACCCTCACATCCAACGAGGAACTTTTGCTGCAGAACCACCACCAACCTCCTCCTTTTGGCTTTGGGATCACCCATCCCTCCCACCCAGCTGAGCTCTCCAAACCCCTCCCAAAGCCACCCCAGTTCCTTCAAGCCCTGCATGTGTTCCATGGGCACCCTGAGACGTCGCCCGGGGCGGCGAGCCCAGCCTGGCCCCTGCAGCTTCCCTGTCTCTGTTCTCCCCTTTTCACATTGAAAGGTTTGGCTTGGAAGGCTGGGAAAAAGTTGCCACACTTGAAGGGACTACTGTGTAGTTTGCTGAGAGGGTGGGTGGGGAGGGAAAAGGGTTTTTTTCCCCTTGAGGTTTTTTTAACCTTTTCTGCTCGCTTTGCACCCGGAACGAGCGACGGTAAAAACTCACCCCCGTAGAGTTCAGAGCTCTTTGGAGCTGCCCTGGGTCTCAACATCTCCCAGCTTTTGGTTTTTCTTCTTCCCACGCATCCCAGCTTGGCCTTTTTCTTCTTGTTTTGTGTTTTCTTCTTGTTTCGTGTTCCCCTGAGGGTGGGAGATGTGATTTCAAAGCTGGTTTGGGGAGCGTGGCTTTGTGGATCGCTCAAGCCCAGCGTCCAAAAAAGGGGAGAGGGAACATCTCTCCCTCCTGGTGGGAACAGGGATTGTCTCTGCACAGGAAGGGGTGGCTCTGGTCCTCTTGTGCTCTCCACACTGAATTCAAGTGGCCACTGAACTCTTGAGCAGCCCCAGGCATGAGGTTTGTGCAAAATCCTTTTCAGTTGGAGCCCCATTTTTAAGTGCCTTTTGTTTTTAAAGTCAGCTTTTCCCCATGCTTTCCTCTTCATCAGAGGTTACACTCTGGGGTTTTAGTTTCTTTTTAAGAGATTGCATTAATGTTGAAATAAACCACAGCATTGTCTTCATGTTGTTAATCCAAAGGTGCTGCCTGCTGGAGTCACTGCCCCCCACCTGGCCCTTGCCCCAAAATTAAGCTTCCCCTGGTCTTGGGAATAGATTTTCCTCTTTCTCCAGCCTCAGTTGTTGCTTTTTTCCCCTCAAGGCTCAGAAAAACAACAGCTGGGCATCACAGCTGATGCTTTCTCAGGTGCTTGGACCACAGGAACTGGTGGGAGCTGCTTGGAGCTCCATCCCCTGGCATTGCACCTTTGCAGGAATTGTGCATTTCAAGCCCTCCCCAGCCTCCCTGGCTGCTGAATCCAGAGCCTGCTGGCAGCTCTGGGCTGGGGAAAGGTTCCCTGCTCTCCTGCCCTGGCTTGCAGTGACCTGCAGGACCATTTCTTCCATCCCAGACTCCGAGGCTGAACATCCACCCTCCCACCTTTGTCCTGGAGCAGCCTGCTCATCATCCCCGTGCTGCTTTTTCTCTCACCTGCTTTAAAGAGCATCTCCCCTCCTCCCCAAGGTGATTTTGGAGCCATCCAAGGCTCATTCCTTAGGTTTTCCTTTCTTTGAGGTTGTCACAAAGCCTCTCTCGATGATTTTGGATCAGTCTTGGGACTCTGGAGAGGTCTCAGCTGGCTGGAAGCAGGAAGTTTTCAAGGGATGACCCTTGGAAACCACAGGGCTTGTCAGCCTGGTAAAATCCTGGAAAAGATGATTCTGGGAAGTAGTGAAAAAAACCTCTGGTGGACAACACAGACCTTGGTCACCCTGATTTCCTGCTGCAACAGCACAACCCACCTGGATGAGCCAGGAAAGGCAGGAGATGGAATCTTCAGCAAAGTGCACCCAGGGCAGGCTGGGGAGCAGCTGGGGGAAGGGAATCCCGGGTGATGGGAAGTTGGATCTGAGTCAGCAGCGCCCTGGAGCCAGGAGGGACAGGAGGGACATCTCTGCCCTGGGGACATCAGGGACAGCAGCAGGGGAGGGCAGAGAATGGCATCCCCAGGGAATGGGCACAGCTCCAAGGCTGCCAGAGCTCCAGGAACACCCTCAGAGCCAGGGTGGGATTGTTGGGGTGTCCTGGAGTTGGACTTGATCCCTGCAGATCCCCCCAACCCACAGCAGCTGGGCATCACCAAAAAAAAAACCCACAAAGGTCCAAGGAATTCCCTTCTGCTGCTAAAAGCTCTCCAAGCATCACCCAGTGATGGATTTCCAGGGCTCTTTCCCATTCCATGACCTCCCTTGGCTGCTGCATGAGGGACACGAGATCCTTGGAGGCTGCTCTTCCTGAAAAAATGATTTGATTTAAGCACTGAGCTCACACCTCCTGCCCAGGGGGCTTTAATTCCCTAAGGGAGAGGGAAAGGATCCAGCACCTGATGGAGAAGGGATAAAAGCATCCACAGTGCTGCCTGGGATGGGGACAGGATGTCAGGAGACAGGGAAAGCCAGCTCAGAACAGAATCCCCGAGCATCCCTCACCCCGGGAGAGATGATTTGTTTAATCTCAGTAAGATGAGAGCTTCTGCTCTCCCCTCCCTTCCCTTTTCCAGGTCCTGCCATCAGCAGCTCCAGCTACTCACCCAACAATGCTCCCGAACGCCCCAGACTGAGGCCGGCGGGATTTGTCTGTGCTGATGCCTCGCTAGGAGAACAAAAAGGCTTCAGAAAGCATCTTCATTAATCCCTAACGAGCTGCTGCCTTCCCCACAAAGGAGGGCAGTCCCGGGCTGGTTCCTGCCTCACTCAGGGCTCTCCATCCTTTCAGAGTCCTCCTGTGACAGTTTTTGTGCTGAGGGACGTTCCTGTGACAGCTCTCCCTGGTTTTTGTGCTGAGGGACATCCCTGTGACAGCTCTCCCTGGTTTTTGTGCTGAGGGACATCCCCGGGACAGCTCTGCCTGGTTTTTGTGCTGAGGGACATCCCTGTGACAGCTCTCCCTGGTTTTTGTGCTGAGGGACATCCCTGGGACAGCTCTCCCTGGTTTTTGTGCTGAGGGACGTTCCTGGGACAGCTCTCCCTGGTTTTTGTGCTGAGGGACATCCCTGGGACAGCTCTCCCTGGTTTTTGTGCTGAGGGACATCCCTGGGACAGCTCTCCCTGGTTTTTGTGCTGAGGGACATCCCTGGGACAGCTCTCCCTGGTTTTTGTGCTGAGGGACATCCCTGGGACAGCTCTGCCTGGTTTTTGTGCTGAGGGACGTTCCTGTGACAGCTCTGCCTGGTTTTTGTGCTGAGGGACATTCCTGTGACAGCTCTCCCTGGTTTTTGTGCTAAAGGACATCCCTGGGACAGCTCTGCCTGGTTTTTGTGCTGAGGGACACTCCTGGGACAGCTCTCCCTGGTTTTTGTGCTAAAGGACATCCCTGGGACAGCTCTGCCTGGTTTTTGTGCTGAGGGACGTTCCTGTGACAGCTCTGCCTGGTTTTTGTGCTGAGAGACATCCCTGGGACAGCTCTCCCTGGTTTTTGTGCTGAGGGACATCCCTGGGACAGCTCTGCCTGGTTTTTTTCTGCTGAAGGACATCCTGATGGAACAGGGGAGGAGAAAGGAGCACCAGAGCCACCTTGCCTGTGTTAATGCATCTGCCAGCGTTTGGCTTTGGGCTTGGTTTTGTTTTTAAAGATAATAAATCAATCCAAGCCCCCAACCTTTGTCCCCTCACCACATCCACCAGCATTTCCCTGCGTGGAGGGAGATGTCCCCAGCCTGTCCCACCCTACCAGGACATCCAGGAGCAGCCCTGACCCTTCTCTCAGGAGTTTGGTACAGACCTCAAAGGCAGGAGGAGCAGGGACAGTCAGACAAGACCAGGCTGGAAACGAGCTGGAGCTTTGGGAGGTTCCTGGAGAAAGCTGGAGCCCACAGCCACCCCTGCTCCTCTGGGAATGGTGGCCACAGAGTGGCCCCAGGCTGGTGCCTGAGGCTGATTTAAGGAGAAACAAAACTTGTTTCTGATTTGTACAAAAACTGCTTTAATGCCAAAACAGCTGAAAATACCTTTGGGTGCTTTTCTGGTGCCATCAAACATCCCCGTGTGCAATTCCCAGGCCCGGGAGGATGAGGGGACTTCTCAGGCACCTTCTGTCAGTGCAGCACATCCCCAGGGAGACACGCAGGAATCCCCTTCCCTAAGAACAATTCTCCTTCCAACCACTCCAGCGTGGGCTGGAGATGCCTCTGTGATGTGCTCTGGCTTCCAGGCTCCTCATTTCAGGAGCAATTCTGTTGCCACCACCCTTCCCCATCCCTGAAGCCCCATGGAGGGGAGCCCCAGCAGCAGCAGGAGCTTCAGGAAACGGCGCTTCCAGACCAGGAGCCAGCCCGGCCGAGTCCCTGAGACGCTGGAAAAAGTCTTGGATGGGTGCTGACCCCAACGAGGGGGGGGTTGGAGAAAGGAGAATCCAAAAACCTCAGCAGCCGCTGGGCGAGGGGGCGAAGAAATACACGGCCAGGAGGATGAAGTAAACCATCACCAGCACCGTGCCTGGGGGGGACACAGAGGGGTGGAGGGAGTTACTCCCTGGAGCAAGGAGCAACCTGGGGTGGTCTGGATTAGCCCCCCTGGAGAGGACTTGCATGGTTCTCTACAAAATGTCCATTAAAAGGGAGTTTCAAACCTCCTGAAGGGGGAAATGGGAGCGATCCCCCTGCAGGGGAACAGCTCCAAGATGCTCAACCAAAACCCCAGCTTTGCTCAGGTCACCAACCCCAACGAGCAGATGATCCCAGGGTTGGAGCCAGCAGCTCGCCATCCCACACATCCCAGGGAACAGAGGGAACACTCCCAAGTCCCACAGCAGCCCCGAGGGAGGTGCTCACCTTGGAAATAGTCACATTTGCCATCCATGAAGATGTAGTTCATGAGCACCACGCTGAACATGCTGGCGTAGACGTGCAGGTCGCTGAAGACGAGCGTGAAGTTGGTCGGCTGCGAGGAAGAGATTTGGGGTTTGTGGCCAGCCAGGACAACCCTGCCTTGACTCTGTCTGTGTGTCACCCCTTAAACCCCCTCTGCCACACGTCCCCAGGGTGGGGACAGCTCCAGGAGGCACCTGACCCCACTTCCCTGCGCTGAGCAGAGAGGAGACACTGGGAAGGGCAGCTGAGTCCTTTCCATGTCCCACCACCACCACCACATCCCCAGCCCTGCTGCAGGAGATCCCCCAGGGCTGTTGTCCTGGGGCTACTCACGTAGAAGATGGTGAAGAGCACCAGGATGGGGATCTGGAGCATGCAGACCTGCACCGCGATGCAGTTCCCGATCTCGATGCTGGGGAGGAAGGACAACTTAGGGGGCTGCCAAGCACCATGGGGCTCTGGGTGAGAAAAACCCCAAACCTCAGAGCCCACCCCAGTTCTGACACCATTTTTTGGGTGGCTAAGTCTCCTTGAGGACAGAATCTGACCCACCAGGGGCTGGGTAGCCCATCACGGGCACCAAGGCACGGTGATGGAACTGAGACAGGAGCCACCTCAAAGCTCATCCTGGGAACCACCTCACCTCAAGCTCAGGTTGTTCTGCAGGGCAAACTGGATGCCATTGACAATCTCTGGCAGCTCGGGCACCATTGCCAGCACGGTGACACCGATGAAATACTGCAGGGAAGAGGTGACATCAGCCTGGACCTGACCACAGCCAAGCCCTGGCCAACTCTGGAGAGCATCTCAGCATCTTTTCCCCCACTGCTTTTGGGGCTCCAACTGCAGTTCCCCATCCTTGGAGGGCCCGGCTCACCTGTGAGATGGTGGAGTTGGTGAGGATGGGGCTGATGTGCTCCGTGGCCAGGTCGGCACAGGCCGACATGCAGAGGGTGGAGAGCAGGAGGATGAGCAGGGCCCGCCAGCGGGACCAGTGCACCACAGCGCTGTGGTGGTGGCCAGGCACTGGGGAGAGACAGCAGAGATGTGGGGGACACTCCAGAGCAGTGACAAGAGCCAGCCCAGGACGCTCGGGGACACTCACTGTGACAGTCGCTGATGTGGATGTCGTAGATGTGCGTGTGGGTTTTGAGGGTGAAGAAGAGCCCGATGAGGTAGGCAGCAGGGAGCAGGATGGACACCGTGTACACCAGGGGTCTGTGGGGACACAGGGGACACTGTCAGTGCCACCGGGGTCTGGGGGACACAGGTGACACTGTCAGTGCCACCGGGGTCTGCCATGGAGACCCCAGGGGAAGTCCTGGGGGAAACGGGGCGCTGGATCACTGGGGTGGAGAGGGGCCCTGGGAGGGATGCAGGAACACGACCAAACCCAGGAGGTGCCACCCCAACGTGGGGACAGCCCTGTCCCCACCGCAGTGGACACTCACTGGACGTGGCTGTAGTAGAGGGTGCCGTTGTTGTCCATCTGCAGAGAGAGCACCCATCAACAGGGATACAGGGGACAGCCCCTCTGCCACCACCCAGCACGAGAGCCAGGGAGGGGCTCAGAGCGTCCCTGACCCCCAATTTCCCCCTGTTTGGGGATCCAGGTCCCCACTCACCAGGTCAAAGTGACAGTTGTGGCAGAGGTAGTGGCCCAGCGGGTTCTGGGTGACGTTGTGGCACTCGCCACACACCAGCTTCCCATACACCTTGGAGAAGAGCGTCGGGGCGAAGACACCTGCGGGGACAGGACATGGAGCAGGCACCCACACCCTGGTGTGACCCCCCCCAAACCTGGGGACACCTCTGTCCCCAACTCACCTCCCACAGAGAGGAAGAGCAGGGCCGAGCTGACGCCCGCCGAGCGGCTGTTGAAGCGCTGCTCCTGGTGCCGGATGCCCCCGATCACCATGCACAGACCCTTGGGGAACGGAGAAAAAACCCCACCCAAAAAAAAAAAAAAAATCCATCAGTGCTGTGCCCACATGTCCTAGGTTACAATGTAAAATTGTGCCTAAGGTATGTATTCTATCCCCATGAGCCGTTGGAGTCAAGGTGGGGCAGTGTTTTCCTTATCTTCTGTTAATGAGCCCAACAATGCCTTGCCACATGAGTCATAGATAACTCCCTCCAGGAGTTATCTCTGTTTAATGGGCCATCAAGGACCCACTGCATGACTCATCATCCCATTGTGAGATGCTCTGCCCAGGGGGAGGAGCCAAACATTCCCACCTGGATAAATCCAGGGTTTGGGACAGCACAGATAGCTTCTATCCACTGGACTCCCAGAGGAGACAAGAGCTACCAGACGCTTCTACAGGATCACTGCTTAGACAAGACCATCTCATCTGGACTGCCACTACCACCCTAACAGGGTGTCAAGGTTGTATTCTGACTCTGTCAGTGGTTTTTTTTGTACTATTACTTTTATTTCATGTTATTTTTCTTTTATTTTTCCTCTCTTCTCCTATTAAATTGTATCTCTGACTGAGAGTCTCACTGGTTTTTCTTTCAAACCAGCACACCACGGCACCCTCCTGGCCCTCAGTGCCACCCATCTCACCGGCACGAAGAGGACACAGCCCACCAGCGTCCCCGTCAACGCCGACTTCACCACCTCGGCGTAGCAGCGGTTGCCCTCCCGCGAGCCCTTGATGAGGGCGGTGATGTAGAAGGTGAGCTCGGTGATGGAGCCGAAGGTGGCGTTCACCACCGCCCCCACTGCAAAGTTGCTCTGGGCTGAGATGCTGGAGAGGAGGAGGAAAAAGGGCGTCAAGCAGGGCTGGAGTGTCCCCACTCTGCCACCGAGTGTCCCCCGTCGTCGCCGCTCACCTGGCGATGGCCATGCCGATGTAGTAGGAGAGGGGCATGATGGAGAGCAGGGCCAGGCTGAACTTCACGGCCGAGCCCGTGAGATGGTTGGGGCTGTCCACGTAGCCCAGCACCAGCGTCACCAGCACCAGGGGCAGCAGGTCTGGGGTGGTGGCCAGTCAAGGACACAGCAGAGGGGAGGTGGATTTGGGGGTCCCTCCCATCCCCTCCCAGTCCCACTCCAGCTGCCACAAGGATACTGACAGCAAAGACGTTGATGCCGTCCACGGCGTATTTGTAGTAGTAGGGGTTGGCGGCGCGGTAGCAGCAGAGGATCACCTCCCCCTCCAGAGGCACCTCTGTCTGCACAGGGACAAGAGGGTCACCCCCAGCCCCCCAAAATCCCCCCCTGGAGCGGGGTGTGGGAGCCTCACCCTGCCCCAGAGTCACCCACCATCCTCAGGCGGCGGACGAGCAGGCGCTGCGGGGGCAGCAGGAGGACGCGGGCGGCGGCGCGGGCGCTCAGCTTGGCCACGGGGATGAGGACGATGAGGAGCCAGGAGGTGACGCAGACCAGCCCGTGGGCCAGCGCCAGCACCGGGTAACCCAGGCACAGCCACACTGTGGAGCTGGCACGGTGCTGTCAATGAGAGGTCACCTTCAGGGAGTGAGCCCCGAAATCCTGACCCCAAGGGAGGGAAGGGGCTCATGGGCACCTTCCCCACCACGCTGAGGGGTTCCAGGGTGAGGTCACTGGGTCCAGCGTGGGGCTCTCACCCAGTATCCAGTGCCCACCCAGCAGCGTGGGCGCCAGCGGGGCGGTGTGGGACCCCCGAGCAGGGCTGAGCTCTCCCCCACGCTGGTCTCACACGCCTGATGGGATTTGGGGACCTGGGAAAAGTGGGGGGGGACATCAGGGTGTGCTTAGGGCACCCCAAAACCCCCCCAGGGGATTCTCAAGGCAACCTCACCTCCACTTTCTGGATCACTTTGCCAAAGGGCCAAAGGAAATACCCGGCCAGGTCCCAGCAGAGCTGCCCTGTGGGGATACAACCATCAGTGTCCCTTCAGATACAGGGACACTCCATGGAAAAAGGGCCCAGGAGAGCCCAACACCCATGGGTGCAGTTCTGAGCTCATCCAGCCCTCGCATGGGGCTCCCAAATTTGGAACTCACCGTAAGGAACCCCCATGACAGTGAGGAACATCACGGCAGCCACGAAGACGTAGAGGAGCGAGAGCCACCAGCCGAAGAGCAGCAGGTAAAGGACATTCCCACACGTCAGCGTGGACCCTGCGGGAGGGAGGGCACCAGGCTGGGACCATTGTCACCTGCAGCTGCCCAAACCCACCCAGGGTTGTCCCCAAGGCCACCCACCCCCAGAGGCTCGGACGACGTTGAGGTCAGAGTAGAGCTCCTTGACAATCTCCGACCGGTCCTCCCAGGGCCGCGCCGTCACGTGGCTCTTCCATTTCTTGAAGCCAAACTGCAGAGAGAGGATTTTTTTGGGGGTGATGAGTGAAGAGGAAAAAAATTAACACCCATCACAGCCCTCCAGGAGCACCCATGGGTGCCCCCCACCCACCTTGTAGTTGTTGGAGAGCTTGTTGGCCTCCACGGCGTTCTCGGCCGTCAGGGTGGTTTTCACCAGGCAGCTCTCGCACACCTCCTCCGAGTGCTGCTGGCAGCAGGACGGCGTGGACATGGCTGGGGGTGACACAACAGGGTCACAGCGGCTGTGGGACCCTCCCAGAGCCCCATCCCCCAGCCCATCCCGCAGCCCACCTACCTGCGGGGACACGGGGACGGTGCAGGTGGCAGCCCAGCTCCCCCAGGTCGCCCTGCGCGTTGTTGATGGCAGCGCAGTGCCGCTCGCAGAGGGAGCCCCGGCGGGGGCCGTCGCTGTCGCCGCGGGAATCCGGGACCTTGGGAGCATCTGCGGGAGCTCCGGGAGTCACGCTGGGGCCGCATCCCCGCACCCTGCCCGGGGCTCAGCACCGCGGGACAGCCGGGTGCTGCTGTGCTGGGGGGGCGTCACCTCGCTCCCCAAACCCCGCCGGGAGGACGCGGAGCTCCCAGGGGATGCTCAGGAGAGCGGGGACCCCACAAGAGCCCGGTGCACAGCAGGAAAATCCCGCTCGGTGCCCGGTGTGGGGGTCGGGAGGGGAGTGACCGGTGATGCCCAGGGATGGGGAAGACCCCCGGTGCTGCCCGCCCGGCCCCGCTGACCATCCCCGCTCAGCTCACCGGGCGTGTCCTGCGCGCAGCAGCAGCGGCGGCGGCGGCCGGGCTCGGTGTCGGTGGCCATGGCGAGAGCAGCAGGTGCAGGCCCGGTGGTCCCGGTCCGGCCCGGCCCGCCGGAATTTAACGGGCGGGGCCGGACATGCGCGCCCCCGGGAGCCGCCCCCACGGCAGCGGGAGGGGCCGGGCCGCCCCCGCCGCAGGTGGGATGCGGCCGGGAACGGTGAGGGGAGATCGGGGTGCGCGGGGATGGGGAGCCGCGGGGACCGCGGTGTTTCGGGGTGCGCAGGTGAGGGGATGCGGAGGTTGGGGCGTGCGGGGACCGCGGTGCGGGGTGGAGCGGGGTTCAGAGAGAATGGGGTGCAGAGAGAGAGGGATGCGCGGTGTTTTGGGGTGCATAGAGAATGGGGTGCGCGGTGTTTTGGGGTGCATAGAGAATGGGGTGCGCGGTGTTTTGGGGTGCAGAGAGAACGGGGTGCACGGTGTTTTGGGGTGCAGAGAGAGCAGGGTGCGGGGTTTATGGGGATACACAGCTGAGAGGGTGCAGATATCGGGGTGCCCGGGGGGCACAGGGCTATGGGGGTGTGGTATATCGGGGTGCCCGGGAATTGGGGTGCACGGGGATAGGAATGAACAAGATCTGGGGTGTGCCGTGTTATCGGGGTGCACATTAGGGCCTGCAGGAACAGGGGTGCACGATGGACTGGGGTGCACAGGGGGCACCAGGACTGGGGTGCACAGGACTCGAGTGGGGTGCAGAGTGCATCGAGGTGTGTGATGTTTTGGGGTGCACAGGCTGGGGGGGGTATTGGGGTGCACAGGGGCTGATTGGGGTGTGGGATATATTGGGGTGCACAGAGGGTGGGGTTTGTGATGTATTGGGGTGCACAGGGAGCAGAGTGGGCCAGGTGTTGGGGTGCACAAACTGGGATGTGTGAGGTATTGGGGTGTGTGAGGTATTGGGGTGCACAGAGACTGAGGGGTGTGATCTATTGGGGTGTGAAGCACAGTGTATTGGGGTACAGAGGGACTGGGATGTGTGAGGTATTGGTGTGTAATATTTTGGGGTGCACAGGGACTGGGATGTGTTGGGTATTGGGGTGATGCTTTTGGGGTGCACAAGGACTGAGGGGTGTGAAGCACAGAGGGACTGGGGTGTGTGATGTATTGGGGTGCACAGGGACTGGGAAGTGTGAGGTATTGGGGTGTGATGCTTTTGAGGTGCACAGGGACTGAGGGGTGTGATCTTTTGGGGTGTGTGATGTATTGGGGTGCACAGGGACTGGGATGTGTGAGGTTTTGGGGTGCACAGGGACTGAGGGGTGTGAAGCACAGAGTATTGGGGTGCACAGGGACTGGGATGTGTGATCTGTGGGGGTGTGTGAGGTATCGGGGTGCATGGGGACTGGGATGTGTGAAGTATTGGGGTGATGCTTTGAGGTGCACAAGGACTGGGATGTGTGAGGTATTGGGGTGTGATGCTTTTGGGGTGCACAGGGACAGGGTTGTGATCTGTTGGGGTGTGTGATCTCTTGGGGTGCACAAGGATCCATCTGGGGGCTGTGTGGGAAGAGCCTGTGCAGGATCCTGAGGCACAGAGGGATGTGGGGTTCTGAGCACCCCAAAAACGTGCAGGGTCCTGGGGGCACCCAAGGGTGCCCTGTGGGATGGGCTCTGCCTGAGGATCCCCACTTTTTGGTGAAAGAAGAGATTTCTGCACTTCAGGATTTTGGGACATGAGACCAACAGAGCTCGGGGGGCTGTGCTGGCCTTGGTGGGAGGAGTTTTGGGGTAAAATCCCCAAATCTGCTTCTTGAGCATTCCTCCTTGGTCCATGGATGGATGTGGTGATGCTGAAGGCAAGAAAAACCCCCCAAAAAGTGTTTGATAAAACAAATTCATTTAATGCAAGAACCAAATGAGGCATTTTTGTAACCAGTTCCTTGGAAAAAACCCAGCTCCCCCCAGGGAATAGAGACAGAATCACCAAAACAAATCATTTTCACACCAAAAAACAGCAAAAGTTCCAAAAATTCCTCTTTCCCTCAGTAAAAAATCCAGCACAATGATTCCTTGTGTTCATGGTTCTATGTATTCCTAAAATTCTCATTTACCACAATTTACAACCAATTCTCCCCCTGCCCCTTAGAGAAATTTGACAAATATTGATTTGTTTGAAGGAAATCCAAGTGCTTTGACCAAAAAAGGCATTTTTTCCCTAAAAACCTGGGGGTGTGCAGGGCCTGGTTTCCCACCAAGGTGCACCCAAAATGAGGGGGTGAGCAGTGAAAAAAAAAAAAAAAAGCTGAAGGAAAATGAAATTCAAAAGCAAAGGGAGGTGAGAGGTGGTGGCAGTGAAGGAACCTGGGGAGGTTTTGTACAAAACAATGGAAATAAAAACAGAAATCTGAAGTAAAATTCTTATTTGTTCAACTCAGCCAGGCAAAGGTGGTTTTGTCCTTCCTTTTTCAAGCTGCAGGAAGACCTTGAGGGGTTCAGCAATCACAATTACACCAATAATCAGGGATAAAGTTAATTAAGGTTTTATCATGCAGAATGAAATGAAGCAAAACTCAATCTGAGCTTCCAGATCTGGAATTTCTTGGATGCTGAAGTTGTCCAAGTTTTGTCCTTCCAATGCTCCCAGCCCTGGGGAGGCTGTTCCAGCTGCACCCTCAAAGGAGGTTTGGTTTGGTTTGGTTTAGTCTGAGCTCAGTGAAGCTCAGCTTAAACAGCTCGAGGTGAGGAGCAGGAAGGAGAACTCCTGCCTGGAAGTTCAATTTCCACAGTGAAATATTCCATGGAATATTCCTGGACAGAATCCACGTGGGAATGACAGGCACTTCCTCCCTCTGCTGACAAAGCTGAGCTTTAATTCTCCTGTTTGGCAGCAAATCCATGCCTGAGGCTGAGCTCATCCCTCAGAGCAGCCTCTGGAGCTGGGTCCTGTTATTCCCCAAAGATCCACAGGACGTTGACTCCTGACAAACCCAGATTCACACGCCTGCAAAGCCCAGAGGGATCACAATGAGCCATTCTTATTAAAAAGCTGCTGTTAATTTGAATTTAAACCCATTAATTATCACCCCACTGTGGTGGTTTTGGGATACCTACCCCAGCATCCCAGATTCCTTCGTCTTTATGATGTACAGGAACATCAGCAAGGTGTGGAACATGTTGTTCCTGCCCTGGAGCCACAAAAAAAAAAGGATTTAGAAATCAAAACAATTTAAAATCTCAGGATTTTCCTAGTTTGGAATGTCCCCTTGGTTTGGGGGCGGGGGATTTAAGGGGTGACATCACCCACCAGGGATTGTGATTTGGGGTTTTACAATAGAAAACAATTAATTTTAAATTAATAAATAATTATTGAAAATTATCTTAAAAATAAGCTATTATTCCTAAATAAACAAATTTAAAAAATTAATAAATAATTCCTAAGCTCCTGCTTAGGAACTCCTAAACAGACACCACAGGTAGAATCCAGCAGCAGAGTAACTACCACGTGCTGGGCAAAGACCAAGTGAAAATGGATTAAAAAAATGTGTCTAGGATTTAAAAAAAACCCCAAAATCAGCCTGGAAATGATCCCTGAGGGCAGGAGGAGAAGCAGCCCCTGTACCTTGGGCAGGCTGTAGACGTTGCACTCGTAGATCAGCTCGTAGTGGGGAGGGTTGATGCTGCTCTGGTAGATGCAGAACACGTTCTCGTTTGAAGTGTCTGAATTAAAGGTGAATAAAAAAAAAAACAAACAGATTTCAGAGGTGCTGATTGATTTCAGAGGTGAGCCCAGAGGAAAAAGAGCAGCTGCAGGCCAGCTCAGTACCTGGTTTGTCTGGAGTCTGGATGAAGTGTTGGGAGGTGAAGGTTTTGCCATCGGGATACTTGGGGTGAGGAGGGAGCCTGGAGTCCAGGTAAGTGCAGAACACGTGCATCAGGATCTGGGCATAAAAAAAACCACAACCAAACCTCACTGGAACTGCCCCAAAACCCAGCAGCTTCCTCCCCAGGAGTTAATCCCAGTCTTTGATACTGGAACAGCCCCAAAACCCCACAGCTTCCTCCCCAGGAGTTAATCCCAGTCTTTGATAAGCTGTGGTTACAATGCTGGTTTAACCCCAGGCTTAGGAGCAGCTTCATGCTTAAATCACCAATTTCAGATTTGGCTGAGAAGGGCAGGAGATCAAACCCCAAGCCCAGCAAGGAAACTTCTCCCCTTCCCTCATGAAAATCTGGGGAAGTCTGGGCATTTAGGAATGGCAAAATTGTGAAATAAAGTCTGAGGAGGGGCAGCCTGAGGGTTGTTTCAGCCCCTTCTGGAAAGTTCTCAGTGTTTTATGGGGTGACATCAGCAGATTATCTGTGGTCTGGTGCTTTCTGTGCTCCTGATGCCCAACAGGAGCTGTTTGACAGGGAAAACAGAAGATTTGCTGGGAAAAAAATGCCACACATCTTAAAAAAAATCTGGGAGATGCACCCTGGAGCTCACAGCATTGTATTACCCACAGTTAATAAAGATGTGAAATTGTCTATTTGGTTTTTTTTTTTTAATTAATATCAAACTTCTTTAATTAAAACCAGCACTTTTGAGCTGTTCCTGTTTATCAGGACACTCAGAGCTGCTCCACAGAAAAATTCCAAATATTTAACCACGTTCCCCAAACCAGAAAAATCAAATCCTGTTTCAAGGTTGATTTTTCTGCTCCCAGCAATGGAACCTCTTTAATTATCCAGCAGCAAAGCTGCAAAGCTCCATTTTCTGACTTTCCCCATCTTCCTCAGAGATTTCCTTGGCTGCTGCCTCCAAACTTTATCCCAAAATCCCAGCAGCTTGAAGCCCTGGGGGGTGCAGGCGTGGCTGGGAACTCACCGAGGAGTCGGTGGGAAGGTCGGTGTCCCATTTCCTGCCCTTGAAATCCCCTCCCCCGTTCCATCGGAAGGAGCTCATGCAGCCTCCCTGGGAAAGTTCTGGAAGGACAACAGCAGTGAGTCACTTCCTGAGGGATGAAAATGCAGCTAAACAAAGGGGGGGTCTGCTGGAGAAAATGGGAATGAATTCAGGAGGTATTGATGAAAGGAGTGAAGTTATGGGATGGTGTTTGTTCGTAGAGAATGAGTCAATCCTTTTGTATCCTGAGCAGGCAGCAGGAAATCAGGGAATGGTTGGGATTGGAGGGGTCAGTGCAGGCAGAGGAAATCAGGGAATGGTTGGGATTGGAAGGGTCAGTGCAGGCAGAGGAAATCAGGGAATGGTTGGGATTGGAAGGGTCAGTGCAGGCAGGAGGAAATCAGGGAATGGTTGGGATTGGAGGGGTCAGTGCAGGCAGAGGAAATCAGGGAATGGTTGGGATTGGAAGGGTCAGTGCAGGCAGGAGGAAATCAGGGAATGGTTGGGATTGGAAGGGTCAGTGCAGGCAGAGGAAATCAGGGAATGGTTGGGATTGGAAGGGTCAGTGCAGGCAGGAGGAAATCAGGGAATGGTTGGGTTGGAAGGGTCAGTGCAGGCAGGAGGAAATCAGGGAATGGTTGGGATTGGAAGGGTCAGTGCAGGCAGAGGAAATCAGGGAATGGTTGGGATTGGAGGGGTCAGTGCAGCAGGAGGAAATCAGGGAATGGTTGGGATTGGGTCAGTGCAGGCAGAGGAAATCAGGGAATGGTTGGATTGGAGGGGAACTGAAGGGTCAGTGCCACCCCCTGCCCTGGGCCACCTCCCACCATCCCAGGCTGCTCCAGCCTGGCCTTGGACCCTGCCAGGGTTGCAGCCACAGCTTCTCTGGGATAATAAATTCACTGTAGCATGGAAATCCCAACCCCACCAACCTCTGATCCTCTCCACCAAATACTCCTGGTTTGGGGTGAGATCCAGGTACTGCACCAGGGCGTTGAGGGTGGGGATGAGCGGAGCTTTCACCAGGGCTGCCTGTTTGAGGCTGCTGATGCTGGCCTCTGCAACACAGAAACGTTGGCACCTCCTCAGTTACTACAAAGTAACACAAAGCTCCTCCACATCAGCTACAAAGAACCAACAGCAGCTCCAGGGAAGTGGGAGAGAAACAAAGTGAAAAGAAAAGCAGCATCTAGCAGGTTTGGGGTTTTTTTTTAAGCATTTTGCAACAGTAGCTGTTGAGGAAACTTTCTAAGAATGACACAAAAGGAGGAAGTTAATTAAAAGCCAGCACATCAAATCCATTTCTCAGTTAATTTGAAACAACAGGAGAAGCAGCTGCTACAGAATCCTAAACTGACATGAAAAACAGAACCCCAGAAAAAACTTTGTCAGAATTTTAAAAAACCCTGATTTGAAGGAGGAACTGGGAAAAGCACATAGCAGTGGAGACTGAGACTTTTGGGAGACACTGAGGATTTACAGCTCATCTGTCTTTGAAATGCTTTCTGTCTGATTAATGATCAATTGTTATTAATGATAGTTTGAGCTGTAAAATTAAATTTATGGGGGAAGAAAGAGGCATTTAAAGATTTTACCCAAGTGTCCAAGCATTGATATTTATAGAAGGATGCTGGAAAACCTTCCCAGCTTAAGGAAATGCAACAAAGACAACACCAAAACAGAGCAGAAATGGAAAAAAAAACATTTCCTTATTTATCCAAGGGAATTCCCAGGCTGCTGATCCCACCTCCAATCTGCAGCTCTGGACAGCCCATCCTCCTCAGCTGGGTGCTCACAGATTCCATCTCTTCCACAAGTGGCACCAGAATGGTGTCATTGATCCACTAGGAAGGGGAAAAAGGGAAAATCCAAGCTCAGAAAACACAGGAATGTTTAATAAACCCTCTAAATTGCACCCTGCAATCATCCCCACCATGCCCACAAAGCAGTTTAACAGAAATACTGAAGCCAATCAAGGAGGGGAATAATTTAATTTAATTATCAAGGCAGGCAGAGTTGAAGTGACCATTTAACAGCTTCTGAAAAGACAGAAAATTCAATGTACAGGAGGTGGATCAGGTAAAGCTTTTTCTGGACAATGAGGAATGATGGATCCAGCCCCTCTCCTGTTTGTTCCAGGATATCAGGGAGATGATCAATTTGTGGGATTTGGGTGTGACAGACACCCCAACCCTTCCCACCTCAGGCACAGAGGAACTGGAGGGATTTTCCCAGCCCATCTGGAACTCCTCAGAGAGGGACTCACATTCCTGAATTTGGCTGTCCAGGAATCCATGTGATCCAGGAGCTGCCTGTTCATTGTCACCCGTGCCCAGACCTGTGGAAAGGTTTATTAAATCCATGTGGGAACTCACAGAACTCAGAGTTTTTAGGGTCTGGGACAATTCCTGCTGCTTGCCAAAGGAAGGAGTTGGCTGAATGCTGGAGGGCATTTTCCCCCCCACACTCCTGACCCAGCTCAAATCCAAACCTTTGCACAAAGATGCATTTTAAAATCCCCATTTCTCCCTCTTGATCATTTTATTTTTCTGTGGAATTCACCTCTTCTGCAGCCTGTTTGGAGCTCAGATCAGCTTCATCCTTGTGTGCAGAAGGAGCCTGGGACCTGCAGGCCAGCTGGTACTGGAACTTCCTCAGGATCTGTGCGTGGTCTGCCATGGAGCGGCTGTAGTTCCAAAAGGTGGGGCTGCTGGAGGGAGAGCTGGAATCTGAGCTTCCTGAAAAGATTCATTTGTAAAAAAATTAAATTCCCAAGTAATTCTGGAACAAACAGCACAGGGGCAACAGGTCAGTGTGAGGGAATACACTGAAATCACTCTGCAGAAATATTGGATTCACCCTTATCTTGATTGTCCCAGTCCAGGAGAAAAATTTACTGGGTGTAGTTCATCCCCTTTATCCTTGATTGTCCTAATCCAGGAGAAAAACTTATTGGGTGTAGTTCAGCCCTTTTATCCTTGATTGTCCCAGTTCAGGAGAAAAATTTACTGAGTGTAGTTCATCCCCTTTATCCTTGATTGTCCTAATCCAGGAGAAAAATTTATTGGGTGTAGTTCATCCCCTTTATCTTTGATTGTCCCAACCCAGGAGAAAAATTTACTGGGTGTAGTTCACCCCCTTTATCCTTGATTGTCCCAACCCAGGAGAAAAATTTATTGGGTGTAGTTCAGCCCCTTTATCTTTGATTGTCCCAATCCAGGAGAAAAATTTATTGGGTGTAGTTCAGCCCCTTTATCTTTGATTGTCCCAACCCAGGAGAAAAATTTATTGGGTGTAGTTCAGCCCCTTTATCTTTGATTGTCCCAATCCAGGAGAAAAATTTATTGGGTGTAGTTCAGCCCCTTTATCCTTGATTGTCCCAATCCAGGAGAAAAATTTACTGGGTGTAGTTCAGCCCCTTTATCCTTGATTGTCCCAATCCAGGAGAAAAATTTACTGAGTGCAGTTCATCCCCTTTATCCTTGATTGTCCCAGTCCAGGAGAAAAATTTACTGGATTCAGCCCCTTTTATCTGAAACCACGTGGACAAAATCCCCCTCTTATCAAGGTGATCTTATCTCAGTCCATTACAACTGCTACAGAGATAACCCATCAGCATTCCCACACTTAGATCCTGGTCCAAGGAATAACGGGAGGAAAATTGCCTGAAGGAGAAACAATGGGGCTCTACCTCACACCTCATTCCTCACCTGGAGCAAGTCCAAGCTGACAGCTGATCCACAAATGGCGTTTTTACTGGTACTTCTCACATCACAAAAGCTTTGTTTGGGATAAAATCAGCACTTTTTCCCTGCCGAATGCCCCCAAATTTACCTAACTGAACCCGGTGCTGCTTCTCCTCCTCGTTCCTCAGGAAGGTGTCCAGGGATTTGACATCTGTTATACAATCGTCCTTGGAGGTGGAATTGTTGTACAGGATGGGGGAGAACCTGTAGTGAGACCTTATCCCAGCGCTGTCCACAGCTGCCACGCTCATGGGATAGGGGGATCCATTGGGAGAGTGGCCGAAGCTGGAAACCTTGGGAGAAAACAACAACAACAACAAATTAATTTTTTTAATTATTACTATTTTTTTTTTAACAAAGCTGTATCCTGGTGATATTACCTTGCTGTAGCTGCTGCTGGGTGAGTAAGTGACAGAGGTGCTGGGAGAAGGGCTGGCCCCTGGCAGAGCCTGCAGCTGGGGGCTGTAGCCACTCAGGCAGCTCCCGGAGAACTTGGGGCTGGCGCTGGGGGAACGGGAGGGGCTGTAGCTCAGCACGCACTGGCCCTGGATGGGTGGGGAGGGGCTCAGGGACAGGACCCTCTTGGCTGCTGGCTCCCGAGGAGGGGTGATCTGCACAGCTGCAAGAGAAGCAAGAGCAGGGTTAGGAGTTGCTTTTCTTTATGTTATAAATTTCTTTATGTTATAAATGCACGTTTTAGACTTGGCTTTTCACACATAGTAAGATGATTGTTTTAGGTATAAATATGGGGGGGTTGTGTTGGATGTTCTTTTATTAATAAAGGTTGAAAAGTGTGATAAATAAATATTCTTTGATTGTAGCTAAGTAGAGATTGGGGGGTGGGGGGGGTTGTATTTTTTACATTTCAAAAGTAGACAGAAGACAGAATGGATGCTTGGCATTCCTGAGATCAGAAAGACAATCGATTCTTTAAGAACCTGACAAATTTATGACACCCTCCCAGACTTTGTGGAATCCTACAGATAAATTGTATATTTAGAGGGGCTTGAAACCTAACTTACCCATTTTGAATTATGTATGAACCTATTTTAATATGTAACACCAGTACCCTTAAAACAAAAGATCTGGAGGAGGAAGGTGGTGGCATCAGCACCTCGGCCGAAAAAGCTTTGTTTTTCTGTCTCCTAATTGTCTATTTTATTTTTATGAAACTTATAAATTTCACACAGAAGGGAATCGTGTTTCTCACATTTATAAACACACAGCTGTGATGTTTGAGGCAGTTTTAGAGGTGGTGAAAGGGGAACTCAAAATCTGGTCGCTAAAGAACTCGGATAAAACTGAGAGCTGTGATCCCAACTGGGAATAAATCTTATTTATTCTCTAATATTCCATCAGCTCCTCCACCTGCCCACTGTTCTCATCTTTACCACATTAATTTATGTCTCAATTATCTAAGACACAATTAGTTCCACCTCAAAGGGCCAAAAACTAAAGCACAGCATGAGGAACGACATCGAGCCCTGCATAGAACCCCAAACCCCCAGCTCAGTTTACAGCTCCTGTCAGAGATAATTCAGAATAAATAACCCAGAATTGTAAAAAAAACAACAAAAAACCATGAAAAAGATTAAAAAGAGGGTTTATTCCCCACCTGCCTTACGTAGCCAGCCCATGATCTGCTGGCTGGGACTGGTGACCAAGCTGGTTGGTGCTGCTGTGTAGGTGAAGTACCTCCAGAAATCAAACAGGGCATTGAGGCTGAACAGGGCTGCCAGGGCAAATTCTGCAAGAAACACACGAGTTTCTGTCATGGTTTCAGCAAAAAATCACATTATTTGCAAACCCAGGCTATGTTTGTTAAACAAAATTCATTATTAGTGCTGCAAGTTTGAGGAAGAATCTGAGATTTCTTCAATTTCTTAGGCAAGAACCATCGGAGATAATTTTCCTCACTGCTGAAATTAATTTACACTTTTTAATTTTTAAAATGGGATTGTTATTTTCCAAAAAGGAAATCTTTCCAATCCTCTTTAAGGGTCTCCTCCTCTGAAACCAACCTGAATTGTTGTAAAATGCCACCCACACCCAGAGCACAACACAGCAGGAAAATCCATCTAAAGCTCTCAAAAGCCTTAATGCACACATTAAGAAAGATTTTGTGCACTAAATAAGTTCTTTTTGCCTTTTTACCACAGAGAAAAAGCTGTTAACACTCCTCATCTGCCACTAAAAACATGGAATTGCAGCAGCTTCACAGAAAACAAAACAAAGTTTTGATTTAAAACTCAAACAGAAAATAAAATAAAACAAAACTGCCTTACAAACCATTTCCCAGCAATAAAAATGAGTGAAAAACAATCCTGAAATCTGATTGAACTGCTGCAACGACTCACCAATGTACCAGAGTGGAAAGCAGCTGATGTTGTAATATGTGCTCAGGAGTTTCCCAGTCCTGGAAAGCCAAACAAAGGAGGGAGAATTGAGCAGAAATTCCATCCTGGGGGGGATATTTAGGGCTCCACACAGTGGAATCTTTGCTGCTTGGAACAGTGAACTTACATTTCAGTGTAGATCATGCCTGCCACGGATATGTTGAGGAGCCCCCAGGCCAGCACCACCTTCCTGGTCTCAGCCTGTTTCCTCATCTTCACAGCCAGGTCGATGAGGGAGGTGTCTGGGCTCTTATTCGGCGTCATTGTCTGTGAGAACACAGGGAAAAAGGCAAAAGTTGTGAATTTTTACTCAGCAGGAAGATTCTCAGCCACGTTACTGAGGAACAGTGTCATATGAAACCCACAGATTTTATGCCCAGTAACACCTTATGTGAAGGGAATAACTGTCACATGCAGGCAGCCCTCACATCTCCCCCCAGACCTCGATCCCTTCCCCAATCTTCACCTTACCTCTACCCCAAAGTTCTCCTCACTCTCACCACAAATCTCTTCGATCCTCGCTACAAACCCCTCCGATCTGCCTCCCCAAATTTAACCTCTCCCGCTTCTCAAACTTCCCCTCTTTCCCCGCCCCAAACCTCTGCTCCTCCCAATCCGCAAACCTCTCCTTATCCCCCTCCTCACATTTCACCTCTCCAGACCTCACCGTCCTCCTCCTCAAACCTCTCCGGTTCCTCTCCCCGAATCTCCCTTCTCCTCTCCCAACCTCCCTCCCCAAATTTCACCGCTCCCCCTCCACAGACCTCACCGTTCTCCTCCCAAACCTCAGCTCTCCCCCTTCCCCAGATTTCACCTCACTTCTGCCCGGATCTGTGCCGCTCTCCCCTCAGGCCGGGCAGTTTTTTTCCCCTTTTCTCGCCGGGGGTCTCGGCTCCCCTCACGCCGCCGCGGCCACGCGCGTTCTGCGCCTGCGCGGGCGCTCGCGCCGCGTCACCGGCCGCGCCGGGGGGCGGGGCAAAGGGGGCGGGCGCTCGCGGGCGGGTTTTGGCGGGAAGGGCGTGAGGGGGCCGCCATGTTGGGGGGGGCGAAGGAGCCCTCACGGGGACACATTTCGCTTTTTTTTTTTTTAACTTGTCTTTATAGTTAAATTGCTTAATTATTATTGCTATAAATAAACATTATATTATTGGCGTTTTGCAAATATTAAGATAAATGCTATATGTTTAATTTTTAAATGACTGTATGAATATAGCTTTTATTTCTGTTATTAATAAAACTTAAAAATAATAGTAAGGTAACTAAAATATAGTTATGCTTATAACCAAACTGTCTCCTTAGTTAAAATAACATCCAGTAAACATATAATAAAAACCCTACTGCTAACGTGTTAACTATCAGCACCTGCCATCTGTAAAAAGTATAAACCAAAGCCCAAATTAAAAGTAATAATAATTTTAAAAAAGACCAAAACCACAACCAAAAACCATGCATAGTCTAAAAAAAAAGACACAAAAGCCATACAAAATAGTTCCTAGAATATAAAAAATAATTTATAAGAATGTATAAATACGCAGAAAAGTCTATAAATACACAACAAGCTGAGTGTCCAAGTGGTAAACCACATACTGAAATCCCTACTCATCCTTTATCCTGGGCATTTCTAAGGTGGATTAGGGACATGGAGGCAGACCATTATTTACAGAAATTATAATTCCCTCATCAGTAATCCAAAATAATTTGGCGTTATAGCCAATTAAATCTGATTATCCATGAAATTAATTGCCAGTGGAGCCCTTTGCCATGTCAGTGAAATATTTCTCTCCAAAGCTGAAAAGTTCCTGGGATGATTTTTTTTTTTCCTTAAAAATGACAGGAGGAGCTACAACACTGGATCTTGGTTTGCATCAACAACAAAGGGTCTGGATTTTACAAAAAGTGGACTGACTCCACTGAAAATGTAATTTTTTTTGAGGCTTTTCTGGTTGTTGGTGGGAGTTTGTATCAATTCTGGCCTCTCACAGTGACAGCACAGGGAACATTTTGATCACCACAGAGATTTTAGGCAAGGAGAGGGCTGGCTTGGCTGAGGTTGATGTAACCTATCACTGTCTGGGGTGTCACCAGGGTGTTCCTGACTCACAGGGTGACACCACAGCCTCTCTGGGGCTGTGGAGAGCACGTCCCACCCTGCCCACGCTGCAGGAGAGCCCTGCCCGCGCTGGCCGGGCTCACCCACACACCCTCCACCCGCCCCGGGCTGTGGGAGCTGCATTTCACTCAGCCCAATTGTTTTGGAGCTTCTTGGAGCTGCTGTGGTGGGTTCAGGGGGGACTTGGAGCTGTGCCTGGTGACATCCTGCCTGTGGAGCTGCCCTGGGAGCTTGGCTGAGGACCTGGACCTGGTCGGTGCCACCAGACTTGCTCTGCTCCTCTTGGTTGGATCCCGTGGGGCTCTGCTGCTTGTGGTGAGGTCCCTTCTCCCACCTGCCTTGCTGTGTCACCTTTGCCTTGCTGCTGCTCCCCTTTGGGACCCTGGGATCAGCACTGGGGATGTTTTCAGCCTCTTAAAATCCCAGAATGGTTTGGGTGGGAAGGGAGCTCAAAGCCCATCCAGTTCCAACCCTTCCACTGTCCCAGGGTGCTCCAAGCCCTTGTCCAACCTGGCCTTGGACACTGCCAGGGATCCAAGGGCAGCCACAGCTGCTCTGGCAATTCCAGCCCAGCCAGGAATTCCTGCCCAAGATCCCATCCAGCCCTGCCCTCTGGCAGTGGGAAGCCATTCCCTGTGTCCTGTCCCTCCAGGCCTTCTCCCCAGTCCCTCTGCAGCTCTCCTGGAGCCCCTTCAGGCCTCCTTGGATCTCCTTGGATCCTTCTCTTGTCCAGGTGAGCACCCCCAGCTCTCCCAGCCTGGCTCCAGAGCAGAGGAGCTCCAACCCTGGAGCAGCTCTGGGGCCTCCTCTGGATTCTTTCCAATTTCATGGATGCTCGTGGCTCAGGGCTTATCTCCAGAGCCTTTAGGACCTCATGGCCACAGGAGGAGGTCATTGCTGGGGGCCCTGCAGCCCCTCCAGGAGATGAGGAGTGAGTCCAAGGTTTGGATTTCGATGCAGCTCCTGAAATGCAGTGGGTGGAGGCCCCAGAGGACGCTGATCAGGGCACTCAGAGCTTGTTGGGATACTTTGGATCCTGACGTCAGCTTTGGCAGGGTCTCTTGGCAGCCCTGAAATCCATGTGGGATGGAGCATGAGTAATGAAACCAGCTCTAATTTTACCCTAGATTAAATCCCTCCTTCCTGTTTTCAAGGAGTGACCCGTGGTGGGTGGTGTGGACAGTCAGCTGATTCCTTGTGAAATATTGGTGTCTGGAAGCTGCAGGTGGGGTTTGGCTGCCACCAGAGTTGCTGTAGTTCCAGGAGCAGGAAATTCCTGTGATGGTTCCTGTCTCACGGGATCGATTTTTGTTATTTGGTCCAAGCTGAGGGAGTGGAGATCTTTTCCTGCAGGGACTGGGTTTGGTTAAACCTTAGAGACCAGAGCACGTTCTCCTGGTGCCCCCAAGACACAGCAGTTAGGAGATGACTCAATCCTACAGACCAAACCAGGACTAATCCCTGCCCGGGGCTCCCTTTGTTCCCAAAAACACGAGACAAAGGATTTGCTTGGAGGTGTGAACACAACAGGACACCTGAGGAGGAGTAGGGTGGGAATGGAGGTGAGAGGAGGCTCCTCAGGGAGGTGCTGAGTGATACAACTGAGATCTTTATTAAAATTTCTTCAGGGAATTCCTTTCCTCTGCTGAGGTGGACTGAGCAGCTGAATTTCTCCCTTGTGTCAGCAGGGTCAGCTCCTTGCTGTCCCTCAGAAACCTTTTTTTTATTTGGATAAGCAAATAATAATAAAAAAAAAATAAATAAAACTTTCTCCAGCAGCCCTGTGGCCCTACCTGCAATTGTGGGACAGCCACAGCTGAGTGTTCCCACGGGAGTTTCTTCCCAAAGCTCAGGCAGGAGTCTGCCCTCCCACGTGGGTAACAACAACCCAAAATATCCTTTGGGACAAGGAATGGACAACTCGAAATCCCCACGACCAAGAGTGGGCTGGCAGAGCTCCTGACCCCCGGTGAGAGCTGGGATGAGTTCAGTCTGTCCCTGTTTTCCTCTGCCCTGAAAAACACACGAAAGGACACACACATTTTTGTGGTCAGAGCTTCGGGACCGACTCCTCCTCCCCCACCCTGGTTTTGGATGTGTCAGTGGAAAATATTTTTTTGGAGGTGAAATCGGCCTCTTTGCCTTGCTGGGTTGCCTTGAAGGCTCTGATAAATGTGAGAACTTGATCACATGGAGCGATAGGTTCTATCAGATGTGTTTGATGTGAAAAATAAAGCTCTGTATAAATTCCCCTTGGCCAGGCCCAGCTGAACTCCCAGCAAACATGAAGCTGATTTGGATTTTCGGCGCCCTCATCGGGGCTTCCCTGTGCCTGGAAACCTTCGTTGGGTGAGTGACACTTTGGTGGGGAACCTTTCATCGAGGGCTGGTGTCCACTTGTTTTTCGATTCACAGAATCTGCTTGGGGCACAATTTTGTGGCTGATGGCTCTTATTGCTTTGCTGCTCGGGTGTTTGCGGGAATCTTTTTTTATTTCTGTTTGGGTTTTCCAAGGAGAAGGGTCCAGCTGTGGAGTTGAGATCCTCAATTCCTCTTCATCCAAGGCTTGATTTTGGCTTGAGCTGAACGACCAGAACCTGCCCTCAGATCACAAAGTTCACCACTTCCCCTTTTTTTCCCCAAATCTCTTATTTCTCTTTCTTCCTCTTCTTCCCACCTTTCTAAGCATTTCAAATCCTGATTTCCAGCCATTCCATTCTAAAAGTTTGTCTTTACGTTGCATTGCACAAATTATCCCACGGGGTATTTCCTCACAGCCTCGCTGACCATGGAGGAGCCTTAATAATTAATAAGATTATAAAATCCTACTGGATAAATGCTGAGGTGCAATAAGTGAGCACTAGATTCCAGTGAGGAAATCAGTGTACGAAGGCTTAAGGATTAAAAATAAGAATATAAAGAATATATTCATAATAATATGAAGAATGTCCTGAAACTCAGGGATTTGTAAAGCCAGGAAGGGCTATTTTGATCATTTAATCCTGAACTGAATTCTTGTGAATCCATTCCTCAGCAGCTGGGGTTAACTAACTCACGGCAGAATCCAATCCTGAGGTAAAGCTTAGGGCGATGGAGAATCCAGTAATAAGTTATTAATGTGGGAAATTGCCTTCAGAGCTGATTTAACTCGCTTCAACAAAATCCCACCCTGGCCAGGGAGAGGATCCTGGTGTAAACGTGGTGTAAACGTGGTGTAAACGAATCCCTTCTCAGCAGGTGTAAATAAAACACCCACATGACTGAGCTCGTGTGCCGAGGCCGTTTTCACCTCATTTCCATCTCTAAAAAGGTTTCCGATTTTGCGGCTCGCAGCTGATGATGAGTTTATCACCCCCAGCGATGGAGCGAGGCACTTCCAGAGGCTGATTCATCCCGCCTGGAAGGGTGCGAGCCACCCTCTGCTGGTGTCAGCCTCTGACAACACCGGCAGGGTGTCGGCAGTCTCTGACTAAACCGCAGGAAGGTGAAACAAATCCCACGTTTAGTGTTTGCTCCCCAAACTTTTGATCCTTCCCCGACTCAGCATTTTTTTTTTTTTTAACCACAATTTGCTGCCAAAAAGTAGATGGAGGAATTGATTTTTGTGATTTAAAGCTCATCCTCGTTGTCTGGTTTAGGAGGAAGGCGCGGGTTGTTGGTTGAACTCTTGGGTGACACCAAGCGAGCCATTAACGCACAATTAACACCGAATTAGCGATCCCAGGAACAAACCAGTTCACCCGGCCCCGTTCTGAGAGTGCTGCTGATTTATTGCAGGCACCAGGTTCTCCGAATCAAGACCAAAAATGAGGAGGAGGTCAAGCAGCTGCAGCTTTTGGAGTCGCTGGAACACCTGGAGGTGGGTGATGGCCACAGAGGAGTTTTGGAACATTTCACACGGGGCAGGGTTTGCACCTCGTTCACAACAGCTCAGGGTGTGAATCTGCATCTCATTTGCAAGGTTCCCATCACCTTGGGGCAGCTGCCATAAATAAATTTACTCTCTCAACACTTTCAATTTGACCTGCAAGTTCGAGTACCAGCTCAGTGTTCAGGAGGGGCAGAACTGATTTTTTTTTTTCCCTACTGGGTTTGCATCATATTTGAATTGTTAGATCTTAATCTCAGTGTTGAAAAACTTGTTTTTCCAGTGGGAATGGTGATGTTTTGTCTCCCAGAGTTATGGAAGGAATTTATTAGTTGGTCTATACTGTATTGAAACACGAAAACACGCTGTAAAATCCCAGGTTATTACTGTTCTTCTTGCCATGGTGAGAATTTTTAACATCACTTTCTCAAATCACTGACTTAAAAATATATTACATGAGTAATTTAGAAATTATAATTTAGAAAAGTCCTACCAAAGGAGAGATAAAAGGAGAAATTAAAGCAATGGGTTTCATGTTACCAAGACTGGACTATAGAGTTTTTATTGAAATTATTTCTAGTAAAAGGGAGAATATAATAATAATCATTGGAGACAACTAAAATTCCCTCCTGTTTTTGTGACCAAAGTCTAGAAATCAATGAAAAAACTGACTCAAGCCCTTGGTATTTGTTATTTCATTGAGTTTATCACAAGAACTGGTACAAGGTTGTGGCGAGGCCACAGAGAACGGAGCATTCCAGGGCTCCTCTCTGCAGGGGCTGTTGGGTTTGGGGAGAAATCAACACTTCTAAAACTCTGCAAGAGCTGTTTGCAGGATGCCTTCCCCAAACCAAATCCATTTCCCTTTCTCTCTCCAGCTGGACTTCTGGATCAACCCCTCTGCCCCTGCCCTCCCCGTGGATGTGAGAATTCCTGCTGCCAGTGTGCAGTCAGTGAAAGCCTTCCTGGAATCCCAGGGGATTGAGTATTCCATCCTGATCGAAGACCTGCAGGTGGGCAGTGCCACTGGCACTTATTTCTTCCCTCTTTTGGAAGCACTGATTCACAATTTGGCCTCGCTCCCACTTTTCCACACTCTGTTTTCCGTGGGATCCTCCCCTTATTTTGGTTGTGGATTATTCCTCGAAGACAATCCATGGGTTGCTGTCGGGGTTCTCTGAGTGGTGACATCAATAAACTCCACAGGGCTCTTCTGACACCCCTGAGGAGTTCCACGTGGACTTTTGGCCCCAGACATTTGGGACCCCAACCCTGAAAGTTACTCACCATTCACTAAACTCTGCTGAGAGCAGTTATGGATAAAAATCACCCATTTGGGCACTAATCTGACATTTATCCCCAAAGGGCATCTAAACCATCGTTGACTCACTGCCTTTTCATTTATTTACCTTCTAGCAAGTGAAGCAGACACTTCTCACCATTTGAATGTTATTTTAGGATGTTCTGGATAAAGAAAAGCAAGAGATGGCCGAGAGTGCCCAAAGGCAGCGCAGCAGCAGCTTCGACTTTGGCGCTTACCACACTCTGGAGGATGTGAGTACCTCAGAGGAAGAGCATTCTGACTTTTTTCTGATCTTTTTGCACGCTATCTTCAATTCAACATCCTGTGTTAGGATCTAAAATGTCCTTGCAGCTTTTTCTGGCTTTTTCTGGGTTTTTTGCAGCATTCATTTTGTGCTCAGGACAATCAGCCAGCGCTGTCCCCAACAGTGTCGATCAAAATTCCATAAACTCTTCCTGCAGGCTCTGTCAAAACCCGTCCTTCAAAAGAAACAGAAATAAAGGGATCTTGAAATTGGAAATAAAGAACTTTTTGCCCAGAAAAGCTGTGGCTTTCCCATCCATGGGAGTGTCCAAGGGCAGGTTGGAGCAACCTGGGGTAGTGGAAAGTGTCCCTCTGTGGCAGGGGGGTGGAATGGGATGGGCTTTCCAACCTGAATCAGCCCACGATCCTCTGGAAGGAAGGGTAGAAACACATAAATATGATAAGAATGTCCTCAAACACGATGTCAATGTCCTCATCACCTTTCATTTCAGATCAATAAAGAACTGGACCACCTGGCATCTGAGTACAGCTTTGTGGAAAAGATCCAGATTGGGCAATCCTACGAAAAGCGGCCTCTGTACGTCCTGAAGGTCAGTGTCTTGGTTTGGAAAGACAGGTATCCACCAGGGAAAGCTGAAGCCTCCCTAAAACAGTAAATATAAACCCCTCACTCCCTGCCAAATTAGAATTTTGCAATTAAGGGCTTTCAGGCAAAGATTTGGGAACAGGAATAACAGTTCTTTACTAGGAATGTTAACATACAAATGTAGTAGAAAACAAAAACCACCCAACCCAACAAGCAAACAAACAAACAAGCAATCCTGGAAGACCCTGACAAAGTCAGAGCTACAAGCTGACACCCTGTTGGTCAGGGTGTTGGGAGCAGTCCAAAAGTGAGTCCTCCTGGAGTGGCAGGTGTGGTTCTGTTGGGGCAGATGATCCTGTAGGTAGGGTCCAGTGATGGTGACAGTGAGGTCCAGTCTTCCTCTGGTAATCGGGTGAAGCCAGAGAGCTTCCTGTTCCAGAGTCCCAGTTTTATCCAGGTAGGAATGGTTGGCTCCCCCCACTGAGTGGACCATCTCAAATAGGATGATGGAATGTGGATGTACTTCCTTGGGGAGGGTAAGTTTTTTGGAATGTGTGCCTTTAGGGGTGTCTTAATGGTCCATTAGCAAAAGAGATAAGAAACAATGCCCTAGCTGGTTTTAACAGTTGGGCCATTATCAGAAGGCACCCCCCCCCTCCCTCCAGAGTAAACAAGAGATAAAGAAGAACAACCCCCCAACTGTCTTCATCAGATGAAAATAGAATACACAACTTAGGTTCCACAATCCAAGACAGTAAGAAATATCACAGAACGTGTCCACAGGAGACAGACAACACAGCCCAGAGCACCCCAGTCTATTATGGGATGTCCTTGACTGAGAGGTGTCAGAGTTTTGAAATGCTCCTGTTTGATTCCCCAGTTCAGCACCGGAGGCTCCAACCGCCCGGCCATCTGGCTCGACGCCGGCATCCATTCCCGCGAGTGGGTCACCCAGGCCAGCGCCCTGTGGATCGCCAACAAGGTTCCTGCAGCTGCCATTCACCTCTGCCTTGTCTTGGGAATGTTTCCTGCTGTCTCAGAGCACGTCTCACCCCTCCAACATTAATTAGTTCACCTCCCAAAAGCAGCTCAGAGTCCCTGAGGATGTGGCGGCTGCCTCAGCCTGGAATTGGAAAACTCTGTCCTGTTGGAACAGCTGGTTTAGGCAGATAAAAATGTGGTGGTTCAGGGGAAATTGTTACACAAATAACAAAAGACTTGGAGATTATGTTGCTGCTTTGCTCTGCTCACCCAGAAAAATGCGGTGGGGTTGGTTTCCTTCCACAAAATGCCCAGACCTCCAGCTCTCTTTAAATGAGGATTGAAATCATGCTGGAAATGGCTGAGACACCAGAGAAGTCACAGGATCACAGAATAAGCTGAGCTGGAAGGGACCCACGAGGATTGTGGAGTCCAATTCCTGGCCTTGCACAGAACCACCCCAACAGTTTAGTCCAAAAGCTCCTTGGGTTCTGTCAGTGCAGCTCAGTTGAGAATTCCCAACCTGGCTATTCCACCTCAGTCTTAGTGCCAGCCTTGGCCTGTCCTCTGGGACAGGGAGGACAACATTTTGTTGTCCTCTTCCATTTTATTCTAAAGACCTCCTGTCTTCAGAATAAATAATAATAACAGATTCACTGCTCACTCCATGTATAACAATGAAGAGTTACACCAGCAGACAATGGATGTTCTTTATTTCCCTGCCCCAAAATCCAGCCTTTCCTCTGTCCCAAACAATGAGGGAATGAACATTTGGGAAGGAATTACTCTGCTAAGCAAGGTGTGCTCTGTCTCTGCCTAGATTGCCTCTGACTATGGAACTGATGCTTCCATCACCTCCCTGCTGGACAAGATGGATCTTTTCCTGCTGCCAGTCGCCAACCCCGACGGATTTGTGTACACTCACACCTCGGTGGGTCAGCTCTCCCTCTGAGCTCAGTGAGATTCCTGGCTCTTCCAGGGAAATAATCAACATGAGGGAAGTGGGCTCAGAAAACCTTAATGCTGTGAGAGGAGTTACCAAAGAGTTGGGCAGACAAAGATCCTCATTGCTTGTCTAACACATCCTAAACGCCCTGTAAATACCCGGTTTTAGTAAATACATTTGATTTTTGACCCTTGGCCCATCTTGCCAGTCCAAAATACTCTTAGAATCTTGCCTAGGATCAATCCCTCATGGATGGCAGCTCTTCCTGGGAGCAGTTTTGGTGCCAGCAGCTGGATTTTCTCCCTTTTCTCTGTTGTAGAATCGCATGTGGAGGAAAACCCGCTCCAAGATTCCCCGCAGCATCTGCGTCGGAGTCGATCCCAACAGGAACTGGGATGCAGGTTTTGGAGGTAAGGGATAAAGCTTCTGGGTTCTGGATCCTGTTACACAGAACCAGCAGCTGCCTTTACAAAGGGGATTAATCACCTTGAGCACAGGATGAGGCAGCATCATGGACTTACGTAATCATGGAATCACAGAATAGTTTGGGTTGGAAGGACCCAAAAGATTATTTAGTTCCACCTCGCATGGGTAAAGACACCTTCCACTACCCCAGGTTGTTCCAAGCCCCATCCAACCACAGAATACCCCCAGGAACGTGGGTTTTTGGGCAATCTTTCCAGGTTGCATCATCTGAAAGGACATCCCTTGAACATTCACGCTCTGTCGCTGCTGTTTGAGCATTCATCAGCGTTTAAGGCCTTGCTTTGGCTGCAGCCCTGTCCTTAGGAAAGCCCAGCTTTGTGTGGGTCTGCCCTGAGCTCCCAGGAATTCCACTCCTCACAGGTTTGTTCCCTCCTTCCACCACCAGGTCCTGGAGCCAGTAACAAGCCCTGCTCCGACTCCTACCACGGGCCCAGCGCCAACTCCGAGGTGGAAGTGAAATCTGTTGTTGACTTCATCAAGAACCATGGAAACTTCAAGGCCTTCCTGACCCTCCACAGTTATTCCCAGCTCCTGATGTATCCCTATGGATACAAGTGCACCAGGCCAGATGATTATGCCGAGCTGGTGAGAGAGAGGACTTGGCTTTACCTTTTTCTCTTCTGTCCAGCTGCCTTTCCATACTTTCGTACCCTTCTTTAATGACAGCATCGCAGCTGGAATAATATCTCTGAGGCAATGTGGAACTCACAACCATAATTCCAATGGGAGAGACCTCTGGAGGTCTCTGTTCTGACCTTGTGCTGAAGGGCTTTGGAGTCAGAGCCAATTTCAGTCTGAGTTTGGATTAATGGTTTTGATTTGTTTTGGTATTTCTGAAGAAGAATTCCACGGCGTTTTCCAAGCTCATCCCCAAAGTTTCCCTCATCTCAAGGGGATTTTGTTTTGTCCTATACTAACTGCAGTTTCCCTGTGGCAGTTTTGTTGCCTTTTCCCCTCCTTCACAAAGACCCTAGCTCTGTTTCCATCCAACCCCCATTATGCAGTTGAAGTGAGCACAAAGTTGACCTTGGAGTACTGGAAGATCCCAACTGCCTTGGGAAATTTCTGGTATCTGTTGAGCCTTCCCTTGACAAGCCAGTGAGAGAAACACTGGATGAACACTTACAGAATGTGCTGGAAGTTAACTCACCTGCAGTGGCACCTCCCAGAAATGCTGTGGAAGCTGTGACTGCTGTTGGTGCCAATCATCTCCAAAGCAGTTTGGAGATTTCTGGTGAAATCCCGATGTTTAATCTCAGGAAGTGTGGCTGCCTCCTGACTTCCCCTTCTCCTTCTCCCCTCCAGGAATCTCTGGGAGAGCTGCTGCCAGTTCCATCCGCTCCCTCTACGGCACCAGCTTCCAGTGGGCACCATTTGCAAGACCATCTGTGAGTATTTGGCCACTCAGAGCTTTTAGGGGCTGTGCCAGGACACCAATCCCTGTCCTTCCCTCAGGGTCTGTCCCTCATGGAAGCCACAATGCTCCTGTGCAGTGACACCAGTGCTCACACATGGCACCGGAGCGTTCCCAGCCAAACCTCATCCTTCTCCCCCAAAACACAAACAGCAGACAACAGATCCCCACCATTCCTCTGCTCCCCCTCTGGATCATCTCCCTTTCCCTTGCAGACCAAGCCAGTGGAGGCAGCATTGACTGGAGCTACGACAATGGGATCAAATACTCCTTTGCCTTTGAGCTGAGGGACACGGGGCGCTACGGCTTCCTGCTGCCCGCCAACCAGATCATCCCCGCTGCCAAGGAGACCTGGCTGGGCCTGAAGAGAATCATGGAGCACGTCAGGGACAAGTCCTCCTGAGAGCTGGGCTGGGAGTCAGCTCTCTGCAGCCCAGCTGATAAATCTTTCTGTGTGCTGTGCTGGCTGGAATGATAAAAATTGCTGAATAATAAACCCCCTGTGCATTCCCCTCATGGTGTTTGAGGTGTGTCCTGTTCCTTGTGTGTGACACATCCCTGAGGAGATTTTGGGACACAACCCTCCTCTGCCCAAGCATCCAGTGCCACCCCTGTTGGGGCAGGGACACCTTCCACTGTCCCAGGGGCTCCAAGCCCCAATGTCCAACCTGGCCTTGGACATTCCAGGGATCCACAGCTGCTCTGGAATTCCAGCCCAGGCAGGAATTCCTGCCCAAGCTCCCATCCATTCCTGCCCTCTGGCAGTGGGAAGCCATTCCCTGTGTCCTGTCCTCCAGGCCTTGTCCCAAATCCTTCTCCAGCTCTCTCCTGGAGCCCCTTTAGGGACCTGGCAGGGACCCTGAGCTCTCCCTGGAACCTCATCTTCTCCAGGCTGAAGGGCTGGTGCAGAGGCCCTGCTGTTAACCAGCATAATCCAGGCTGTGGGAACTGATTAAACAAATTTAATTTCCCTTAACGACCTCAGGACCTTTGCCAGGCCCCCAACCACTGTCCTCAAATGCACACCCTCATATTTGGCTGCCCCTTTTCTCCTCCCACACATTCCCAGTGGACGTGGTCGGAAGGAAGATGGAGATGGGAGGACACCTCCCCTGGTCCAGCACCCAGACCTCAGGAGCCCTCGTGTTGTTCTGTTTGTTCATCCGCAGATTTCTTGGGGATTAAGAGCAAAGAGCTCAGGAGGCCCTGAAGGATCAGTGATCAGCAGTGGCTGCTGCTGCTGTGGTGATTATCGAGTCTAACAGGTTTATCTTGGTGTCTTGTGACCCCCCAGCAGCTGGTGAGTTACTCACCCTCGGGAGCCTGGCAGGAGAGCAAACAGCGCTGATGTGGCCGATAAAAACCCCGCGGACTCGGGGCACGGGGCTGCTGGAAGGGAAAGGGGAAGGTGCAGCTGAGGCAGGATTTGGGTTTAAAATCCCCAGGATTTGGGTCAAAAGCAGCTGTTTTGGAAAGCAAACCCAAGCTTGGGGCAGCCAGTGATACCCACGTGGCCCTGGTCCCCTCTGCTCACGGCCATTATCCAGTGGTACCTGCTCCCCAAACTGACCCAGCTTTCCAAAATCCCATCCCCTGCCCGGTGATTTCAAACCACTGGTGGTAAATCCCAGGGGACAGGCACACATTGGCTCTTGGAGCTGGATGAGCTCTCTTGTCTCCAGAGCAGGAACTGCAGAGCCTGAGGAGCCTGGGGATGTGGAACTGTGACCTTGTCCTGGCTTGGAAGCTCATTCCAACCAAGGCCCTGTCTCCTCCTCTTTGAGGGCCTGGTGTGAGGAGAGCTCATCCAGGTCTGGAACCCTGACTCCAGAGAGATCTGGAGATGGAGCATGTGGATGCCACCCAGAGGAACAGGAGGGTGTGTGCCATGGGATGAGGGGAGATAGATGGACTGGAGTGACACAGGTGTGGGGTGGGGGACCTAACAGGGACCTTCCATCCCAAAGGAGATTATTGAGGAAACAGAGCCAAGCTCTTCAGCAGACAGTGATGGAGAGACAACAGCACCAGCTGGAATGAGGGAGAGCCAGGAGGGACATCAGGAAATGCTTTTCACCAGGAGGACAAAGCAGCAGGACCTGATGTCTGTTGGGCGTGCAGCCTCCATCTCTGGAGGACTCCAAGATCCAACAGGAGGAACCTGGGGGGTTCACCAGAGCTGACCATGCCTCATCCAGCATTGGATACAGACCTCCCATGGTCCCTTCCCATCACGATCTTGCCTCGAGGAGGATCCTGGGACCACCCCACCAACAGCACCCGGTTTTCTGCACCACAAAGGCCCAAGAGAACTCGACACCTTCCCCACGGCACCTCCAGCAGAATCCCCTGGAATTTAACGGAGAAAAAACATGGACAGCGGATGTCAGCTGTGCAAACCTGCCATGGGAGGTGCCTGCCAGCCTGGGAACACAGCCCAGGAACCCGGAGCATCCCTGACAAGCGCGGTGGGGAGCTCAGGGGCAGCGCAGATAAGGCCCAACAAAGGCCCTGCTGTAACCTGCAGAACAAAGGCGCTGCTTTAACTGGGGAACAAAGACACCTCTGACAAACTGACCTCCTGGACTGTCCCAGTCGGTGACAGCGCTGCTCCAGAGCCACTGCTTACACCGAAAACGTAAAAATAATTCATTTTCTACCCCAAAATGAGCCTTTCTGCCTGAGCATTACCCCAGGTGAACGTCCTTGTGCACCTCGAGCTCCACGAGCTTCCATCAGCTCTGAAGGGAGATTTCATTTCATCCACCACCAAGTGGCCCCATTCCTGGGAATGGTTTGATGAATAATTTGAATAATGTATTTACATTATATATATATGTGTGTGTGTGTGTGTGTACATGTGTGCATAAACTAATTAATCACAAATAAGCCCAGGTACAAACGCTTGC
>JADMLD010000550.1:0-42500 GCA_017589585.1 Phylloscopus whistleri
CCACCCAGTCCCCTAGAGGATTTAAAAATAGCTCCCATTCTCCAGCAGGAGCAATCCCTGGAAGTGTCCAAGGCCAGGTTGGGCAGGGCTCGGAGCACCCTGGTCTGTGGAAGGCGTCCCTGCCCATGGCAGAGGGTGCTACAAGATCTTTAAGGTCCCTTCCAGTGCTGGCCATCCCACAATTCCATTAAAAATTCCATTAATTTCCTCTCAGCACAGCTGGGAGGTTGGGAAGGACAGGCAGGGCCTTGCAAGGTGCTTTCACAGGCGAGGTGTTTCTGAGGGGGGCTGTTCCACAGGGCCCAGCTTTGGGGGCTCACACCGAGCCCTGCTCTACATTTGGCCTGTCTGATCTGCAGCCTGGCTGCATTTCTGGGGAGCAGTCACGTCACTCCCTGCTCTGAGCACAGGTCAAACCCTGGAACTCCAGCAAGGGCTGCAGCAGGCTCTGGCTGGCTTGGGGAAGGGTTTCTGAGGCTGGCATTGGCACCAGCAAAGCTCTTCCTGCCCCACAGCTCTCCCGAATGTGCCACTTGTTGCCAAGGAAAAGCAGAAGCCAGCGGGATGGCTTCAAACCTCAAGCACCTGCTCCCCCTCTCCCACTGCTGCGCTCCTCAGAGACACCTTCCCACAAGGACTTCCCCAGTGCTGAGCCTTTTCCAAGGCTCAGAAAGCAGCTGGTTCAAAATGGAAGCGGAGTAAAATGTCCACGAACAGAAAAACAAATGATCCTTGGGGCTCTGCAGACCTTGCCAGGCCAGCAAGGGTAAGAAGAAAGGAAGGTCAGACAGGCTGGCTGAGGAAACCACAGCAGCAGCTCCTTTTTCTTCCTGCTCTCCGCCCCAGGCAGTGGAGAAAGCTCATCAATTCCCAGGCCAGGGCTTATGGCTGATACTGATAAAGCATTCAGAGAACTCCACCTGAGCTGAAAAATGCACTGAGAAACTGGGGCCTATCAAATACCTGAGCCACCAGAGAACAAACGGGACCCGAGTTTGCTCTGGCAGAGACCATTTGGGCCAGTTCAACCTCAACCAGCCCTCTCCTGAAAGCCAGGAGTGCCCTGGGGGCTGTGGGGAAGTGCATCCCAGCTGCTCTACTCCCCCAGGGATGCACTGAGCCCCCTGACTCCAGAGGTGCTGGGCACAGGAGGACTTGGCACAACCAGCTTCCCTGCTCCAGGCTTCCAGTGCCCCTGCCAGCCTTGCCCACAGCCCAAATCCCTGAGCCTGAGGCACTACCTGGGCCTCTCCCCCACGCTCCCTTTCATCCTGTAAAACTCTCCATCATCCCTCAGCCCAGCTCTTGCTGTGACCACTCCACCCCCAGATGCTTCATGCTCACACCTCAGGCTCTGATGCATTTGGGAACTAAAAATACCGAATGAGTGTCCCAACCGCTTCGTGATGGCCCCATCACGACAGGCCTGCAGGATCTGGGTGGGTTTTTCTTCCCTCCTTCCCAGCAGAGGCAGCAGCACACGGACTCTGCCACCAGCCCAGCCTGCTGGCACCCCAAATGCTGTTGTCCTGCTAAAGCAGTCGTCACTGGATGATTAGAAAATGCTATTTATTTTAGAAAGAATTCAGTCGCTCCAACTGACCTTACAGCACACACTCCACCGGCCTGCAGGGCCACTGTCCATGGCTCCTGCTCTCCCAAGGGCCAGCTGCCAGGAAAGGGGGTTTGAAAGAGCCTGGATGAAGCCTGCAGAGAGGACAGAGCCCATCCAGCAGCCCAGGGCCAGAGCTGCTGCCTGGGATCGGAATTCCCTGGCAGCAAAGCGAATGCAATGGGTGATTGTGCCTCTGCTAGGCTGCCCAGAACAGGGAACTGTTTGTAGCTGGTTGTTTGTCACAGTCTGGGCATTGAGAGGACTGAAATGTAGGCAGGGAGGCTGGGAGTTCCCCTTGGTGCCCAAATTCTGAGAAAACACCCTGCTCGTGACATCAACAGGCTGATCCCTCCGGGTTCCCTGCATTTCTGAGTGCAGGAAAAACTCCCTGCAGGACCCTCCCAGATCCTGCCCCACAGGGTGGGGACACCTGTGAGTCACCTGCCTGAGGAGCGGAGCCGGGGCTGCCAGGGATGTGCAGCACCACGGGATTCCTCTTTAATTACACAGGGCCTTAATGGAGTTTGCTGGTAAACACCTTGTAACCACATGTGCCTGGAGATTACGGGCTAATTACGCTTAGAGGATCACGATCTGAGAGCCAGCATGATTTAGGGAAGACAAAAATAACCAGGCAAACACGCTGCATTCATCAGGATCTGTCAGGAAGCCTCCCTTCCCAAATGCTTGGCTGTCCAGCCCTTCCTCACAGCTCCTTTCTCAGAGCAGGGGTGCCTCTCAGCAGGAATTTGAGGGGTGGCAGGGATAGGGATGAAACTTTCCACTTGGCATACCAAACCTTCTTCGGGAGCTCTCCGTGCTCCAGCAGGCTCCCAGCTGCTGCAAGGATGGGGATGAACGGCTCAGCCCACCCTGAGCTGACTTGCCCTCAGACTCTGGCCTCCTTTTTCCCAGGTGCACGTTGGAGACAGGAGGGAATCTGGGAGGTGCCGGGTTTGTGAGCCAGCCCCGATCACCCAGCGCCACGCTGATCCAGACCCTGCCAAAGCCAGGAGCTCGCCGGGGTTTCACCTCCCCAGGAGCTGGGATGTCCTTTGTGAGGCCCAGGACAGCCAGGGGCACCCCTGCTCCTGACAAAGCCAGTGCCCAGGCTGGCAGCAGCCCCTCTCCCACCCCAAAGGAGCTGGGCCCAAAGGGATGATGTGCAAACGCCACGGGGTGACTCACAGGCAGCACCCAGACCTGCTGGCTGCCTCCAGAGCAGCAGAAGGGATTCTTCCCACTCATTTCAGAGGCTGAAATCCTCGGGGCAGTGGCAGCTTTAACCCTTTCAGCACACAGTCACGTCAGACTCCCTGCCCAGATTCCCAGGGAGATGCTGGCTGCAGGCACAGGGGATTCCAGGGGGGGATTTTAAGGGATGTTCTCTTGGCCAAGCGTTTGTCCTACAAGCTCCAGCTCCCATGGAAATGCCAAGCAGCACCACAGACCTGTTTCCTAAGGTAGGGATCAATTTGTAACCAGTTAGTGAGAGGCAGTGATAGCCTAAGGACTGTGAACACCAACACTGTGCCCTCCAAACCCTCACTGCACACCTGGAATCCCAGCAGGAGCAGAGGCCACCTTCCCACCCTTCCACCCTCAGGGCCACCTGAGCTGCTCTGCAGCCTCAGGATAGGAGTCTATGCCTGAGATCAAGTGGTTTTATCTCCTCACCTCAAACACAAAATTTTCATCTGGCTTTGCCTCCATCATGGGACAGATGATGACACGGGGTCTTCAAATTCAGGGTGAAAAGCAACCCCCTGTCCCCTCAGCAAGGGCTCCTGACTGCTGAGCACGGAGCATCTCCAGAGATAAACCCAGCAAATCCTGCCCAGAGCTCCTGGAGGCCTCGCAGATTTGCTCACCAGCCTGGCCTGGGGCCAGCCGTGGCCCACAGCCACAGGTTTCCTGCCTCACATCAGCCCCAGGCTGGAGAGAAGCGTTAACAAAATGCAGCCGGCGAAATGGGAAGCAGTGGTGGGAATTCACAGATCAGATGGTGGCATTTCATCCTCAGCTGTGCATCCATCTCCTTGCATTGCCAGCCCCAAAATTTCAGCCCTGCAGGCACAGGCGCACCTGGGCATCATAAATTTGTGCACAAACCAGCTTCTTCAGCCCTTGTCCTGGGGGGAAAAACAGCCAAAAAAAATCAAAGCAGCAGAGCTGCCCATGCTGGGAAGCCTCTGAGAAGTGGCACCAAACCCCACTGAGCTGCTGGCCACCAGCAGAAAGGTAAAAAAGACACAGGTGAGGGCCAGGTGGCATCACAGGGGGTGAAACAGAGATGGCACTGACACAAGGCTCCCAGGATTTGTTATTTTGTGCCTCGTGGGCAGACGGATTCGAGGGCTGCGGGCTGGGGAGGGATGCCCAGAGCGGGGTGAGGCAGCTTTTGGCAGAGCTCACACCAGTCCCAGAAGGTGCTGACGGCAGAGATGGCTCCACACCCCGGCCTGGCTCACACAGCCACTGCTGGGAACAGAAGTGAAGCAGCACTTGGGCATCCAAGCCCTGCTCGGAGCACTCCAGCTCTGGGAAAGCAACTGGGAGCCCCAACAGGGCAGAGCCAGCGCCCAGCAGGGTTTGGTCCCACAGGGACCTTGGGGTCACCCATAAACCACCAGCCCCAGCACAGGGAGTGACCAGGAGATGTCACAGAGTTACCAAGCCTTGACTAGAACACTTGGCTACTTAAACCCGGGCAATGGCAATTTAGGCAAAGACTGCAAAGCCCCCCAAAGAGCTTGGCAAGAGCCCTGGCAGCTGCTGGCCCTGCTGAGCCGTGTGCCCAGGGCCACAGAGCCGGGCGGTGGCAGGAGGAGGAGCAGCTCCGCAGGGATTCCTGGCTCTGCCCGGTGAGTCAGGGCAGAGCAGCACGGGCTGGCTCCCTGGCACCTCGCTCTGTGTGTGTGTGTGTGTGTGTGTGAGGGAGTTTTGCAGCACAATCAGATCGCTGGAACGCGCCGGTGCCATAAACAGCCCTTATCTCCAGCGGCAGCCAAGCCAGCTATTAAGAGCTGGCAAGGAATCCCAAAAGGAACCAACAGGCATTTGGCAAAATTGGCTTAGAGGAAGCTTAGCAGTCCCACCTGACCGCGGTGGCCGCTGATCCCAGCAGCCCTCTGCAGCAGACCTGAGCTGCTCCCCCCGAGGAGCAGAGGGAGGACCCTTTGTTATCAGGCATCCTGCAGGCTCGGAAAGAATCAGTCCCTATTGTTTCCCACCTCGGCAGCGCCGGCCCCGCTCCCCCGGGAGGGGGGCTCGCTCCTGTCCCAGGTGTGCCTTGGGCAGAGGGCACCTGGAAAGTTTCCTCGCCTCTGACACAGCCCAACGGAGCTGGAATCACCTGTTCTGTTGCCTCGCAGCGTGCCAAGGCATTTTTCACGGTGTTTTGCTCGGGAACCACCCCAAGCCCTCGGATTGAGAAACCTCGGCACGCCGATGCAATGGAGAAGTTGCTGCTCTGCTGTTTTGTGCCTGGGGGAGGGCTCCGCTCCCCACACAGCTCCAGGACCCACGGGAGGGGCAGGGGGGCTTCCCTGGAGGGGTTATCCCAGGAGGAAGCCCCTCAGGTGGCCACCAACATCAGCTCCTTTACCGGGGACTTGCTGCTTTTAAAGCAAGGGGTCACAGCCGTGCCAGCGAGGTGGGCACAGCTGTCACACAGCACGTCAGGCAGGGAAAAGAAATTGATTGTGACTTGCTCAGCCCTGATCAATCTTCCCAGACTTTCCAACAAGGGCACAGAATCCAAAGTGAGCAGCCTGGTGCCAGTGCTCATCTTATGCAGCACATTTCCGAGCTCTGCTTCTTTAGAAATTCATCCACAGCGCATGAGTGCCTCTGTCCCTGTCTCACACGGCACAATAGGAACACCCACATCCCCAGCTGCAGAAGCTTTGGGGTTTGGTTTGGTTGTTTTTTTTTTTTTTTTTTTTTTTTTCCAGGATTGCACCTGTGCTTTGCTGAGGTTTCTGGGTCTCTCCTCTCCCTTCTCCTCCTCCCCTCACATCCATTTCTCCCCAGGCAGAGGCAGCAGCAAGTGAGGCTGTGCCTGTCAGAGCGCTCCTGGCTGCCTCTCACCATGTTGCGTATCGACATTTCAGTCGATGCTCTGCCCTCCAAAACCCCAGAAACCCAAGCCAAGAAAAGTACTCCGTGGAGATAAGCACCGCGGCTCAGCCCACATCAAGCACAGCCTGTCAGGAGGCAGGCAGGAAAATAACCCCAAATTCCATCCCACTAGAGGCTTGTCAGCGCTGTTATGACATTTCCTTTCCAATTCCTCCCAGCCAGCTCGGTGCGGTATCAGCCCCATCCCCACAGCCAAGGCGAGAGGACGCCGTACTCACTGCTAGTGCTCATCCTGCCGCTCCTTCCCCGTCCTTCTCATCCAACAAAGGGGCAAAGATGCTCTTTAAATCCGCTTTTCCTGCCGCTCCCCGGCCGCGGGAGGAGGCTGCCGCTCTCCTTCTCCCGGGAGGAATATTCCCGTGCGATCCGCCGCCTAAGGCATCCCAGGGCGGCTGTCCCCAGCGCCGCTGTCCCCGCGGCCGGCGGATGCCAAGGTCACGGCTGGCAGCGGCGGGGAGGGGACTCGGGGGGCGGCCGGGACCGGCCCCGGGGAGGATCGCGGCGGGGGCCGGCCGGGGCTCGGCCATGCACTGCGGAGCGCGGCCGCGGCCGCCCGCTTATAGCGGCTGGGAGCGGCGGCGGGGCCGCGCAGCACCGGGACCGCCCCGGCACCGCCCCGGCACCGCCCCGGCACCGCCTGCGGGCAGCCAGCGGCCCGGGAGGCACGGGCGGGGCCGGGCGGGGCAGGGCAGGGCGGTGGCCGCACGGACACGGATCCCTCACGGACCGGGGATGCTCAGCCTTGGCAGTGCCCTGCCCTGCCCTGCCCTGCCCTGCGCTGCCCTCCTCTGCCCGCTGCCCTGCCCTGCCCGCAGTCCTGCCCGCTGCCCAGCCCTGCTCTGCCCTGTCCTGGCTGCACTCCTGCCCGCTGCCCCACCCTCAGTGTTGTCCACAGTCCAGTCCTGCCCGCAGCCCAGCCCTGCTTTGCCCTGCCCTCTGCCCTGCCCTGCCCTGGAGCCCCTCACCATCAGCTCCAGTCCTGCCCAGTGCCCTGCTCTGTCCTGTCCTGGCTGCACTCCTGCCCAGTGCCCGGCCCTCAGTGCTGTCCATAGTCCAGTTCTGCCCGCAGCCCAGCCCTTCCCTTCCAGTTTTTTCCAGTGCTGTCCATAGTCCAGTCCTCCCCCTGCCCTGCCCTGTTCTCAGCCCCCTGCCCTGCCCTGTTCTCAGCCCCCTGCCCTGCCCTCAGCCCTGCCCGCAGCCCCTGAGCCCCCTGGCTGCTCCCTCCTTGCCACAGGGCTCCTGCCCTGCACTCTTTGCTCTCCAGCTTGGCCCCGCCGTGGCTGAGCATCCAAGAAATGCTGTCCCGGGACAGAGGGATGCAGTCTGTGCACCAGACTGGAATTCCTCCGGTGCCAGGATTGCCTCCTGCAGCTGTCCGGGCTGGCACCCCCAGCTGTCCTGGCAGCCTGGGCGTCTGTCCCACGCCAGGGTGGGGAAGGGAGCTGAGGGGGTCTGCACGGCTGCAGGATGGAGAGGGGCTCTTCCCTCGGGATCAGAGCAGCCTTCCCTGCTGGCAGCACCCCTGGAAAGGCTTCAAAGCCCCGAGCTCCCTGTTTGGTGGTGGAATTGCTGTCTGTCAGAACAAAGCCTTGCCCAGGCTGCTCCCCAGGTGCCCACAGAGCCGGGGCTGTGCCCGCCTGCCTGCGGAGCCCCCGGGAAGCTGTGCTGGGAAGGCAGGCTGTGATTCTCGCCGCGATTCCCGGATCTGAGCTCCAGCCCCGCCGCTAATGAAAGAGGTTTTTCATGCAGCGTGACAGGCGCCGCATCTCCCGCGCTGCTGGGGCTGGAGAGCTGCTCGGAGAGGCCCTTTGGCTTTGCCTCTCTCCGGCTGCTTTATTTGCAGCAGATGTCGTCGCTGACGTGACAAGACAGGTAGCAGGTCGCGTGAGCTGTGCCGGTGCCGCCGGCTCCCTGCCAGCCCCGCCGCCTGTCCCCTTCGGCTGTCCCCTCCCCTGAGGACCAGCGGTGGGAGGGGGAGCCTGCAGGTTCCTGCAGGGCTGGGGGGAACAGAGCTGCTGATACAAGAATGATTGAGAGACGCTGGTTACAAGAGCGTGTAGTGACAGGACAAGAGGGAGTGGCTTTAGAGCAGGTTTAGATGGGATATTGGGAAGAAATTCCTCCCTGTGAGGGTGGGCAGGCCCTGGCACAGGGTGCCCAGAGCAGCTGTGGCTGCCCCTGGATCCCTGGCAGTGCCCAAGGCCAGGCTGGATGGAGCTCTGAGCCACCTGGGCTAATGGGAGGTGTCCCTGCCCTTGGGTTGGAACTGGATGATCTTTAAATCCCTTCCAACCCAGGCCATTCTATAATTCTGTGGTGGTTCTACCACACATCACGGTGGGATGGCTCAGGCTGCACCGAGTTTGGCCTTTTGTAAAGTTTTCTGTGCCTGATGAGCGTCCAGGTGTCTCCTCCTCAGGGAAGGTCCCCACCCCAGCCAGACTGAGTGCCTGGTGTCAATGACACCCATCTGAGGAGTCAATAGAGCAGCCACGACGTGAGCTGCTCCCCACGGTTCAGCAGCTAATTGAGCTCCTTCCGCTGACCTGGTTTCCAAATCTTGTTAACTTGCTGCCTTTAGAGCAACTTGGAATTTCCAGCACAGACAGGCTGGGGTTGCAGAGGGCTGCACTGCAGGATGGGGTGCCCAGGGCAGAACCTCTGCCCTCCCAACCCCTCCGCAGCTGGGCGGTCCCGGAGGCTCTGTGGGGAAGGGGAGGGGGCACTGCCAGGCGGGCAGGGTGCCAGGTGCTCACCTGGCAGCGATCTCTGAGTTTTGGTGCTGGGGAGGTGGCAGCGAGGAGCTCTAACCCTCGTCACCTCCCCAGCTCAGCCGGCAGCTCCTGGGCGCTGCTCAGAGCCCCTCACCATCAGCGCCGTCCCAGGGCGATTTGGAAATCCCATTTCCTTTCCTTTGTCCGAGGGAACTGCCTGCCAAAGCTGCCTGAGAGGATGTTCGGGATGCCTGAGACGAGAAGAGTCAGAAAGGAGGAAATGTCAGGATGTTAAGGCAGCCTCCTTTCATCCCTTTGTGTCTGAGCACTGCAACATGAATTTTCACAGCAATTATTGGATGTGTTTTTCCCACAAGGCTCCTGCTCCGTGCAGCACCTGCAGGTCCCACAGAGCTCAGGCTGTGCAGGGGAAGGGGAATCCTGCATCCTGCAGTGAGAAGGGACACGGGAGTGATGGAGGTCAGAGGACAGAGGAGAAAAAGGTGCTAATTTCATTTCATTTTCCTTCCCTGCACACTGGGATTTTTATCCCTTCTCCGTGCCCTTTTAAGACGTTGAGAGTCACCTGAACCAAACTCCCCCCACCTGCTCAACCGCTGTGCTCCTTCTTTCCCTGATGCCTGATACCAGCTGGGGAGCGGGAAGTTGCTGGTTGCCCGTGGGATCACCGGGAGCTGGGCTCAAACACATCCCATGCCACACCGGCACCAGGAATTCCGAGAAATCCGGCTCGGTGCCACTCCGTGTGTCCCTGCCGTGTGTTCCCCCGTGAGGCTGTGCTCAGCTGCTGTCCCTGGGGAGGGATTTTGGTCCCCAGGGCTGGAGGGGCAGCCCCCATCGTGCCCCCAGGGAAGGGGATCCCTGCTCACTCCCCTGGGACTCAGGTGAGGCTGCACGGGGAATATCGGACAGGAGGACGCAGAGCTGGGACAGACCGAGTTAGGAGAGCTGAAGGATCACACAAACACCCTCATCCTCGAGGCACAGCGGGGCTGGTCCCTCAGCAGCCTCAGCTCTGGCATCTCTGGCTGATTTGGAGCCGGAGCATCCCTTCCAGCACACCTGGGCACCGCACACACGGCCGTGCCCGCAGCTCCCAGCCCTCTCCCTGTGCTTCCCCACCCACTTCCCCTTCCACTGGGAGTCGTTCGGGTGCACAGCCTTTGCTGCCGGGCGCCGAGAACCCCCGGAGGGCTGGAAATGGCTGGGCCGGGGATCGCAGCTGCAGCCCCCCGCCCGCGGGTGCCGCTGCACGGATGTGTCCGTCTGTCCGCCGAGCTCCAGCTGGCCAGGCAGGGCCCTGCCAGCCGCGGGGCTCAGCTCCTGCCCGTGTGCTGCCAGCAAAGCCTCTCCTCTCTCGGCAGGCAGAGCGCACAGAGCAGCAGGAGCTGCCCGCGGGGACAGCCCCACGCCTCGCACGAAGCAGTGGGCAGGCTGCGGAGAGGCACGACTGACTCATCACGAGCTGGTGACATTTGCCAAAAAAAGCCTCTAAGTCCGAGGCTGTGATGTTCCCAAAAGGCAGCAGAGGAGCCTAAGGGGGCTGGAGACCCCGTTCTACCAGGGCACATGGGCTGTGTCATGGGATGGAGGAAATTCTGCCTCGCTGGGCAGCTCCCGTCCCTTTTCCTCTTGTCCTTGGTTCCCCTGGGAGGTGGGACCTGGCAGGGTAAGGTCAGATGCTGCTGCCCCCTGCCCCAGTGCAAAGCCAGGCACTCTGAGTGAGGACAGAGTTCTTTTCCATGTGGTGGAGATGAACATTTTAATTTGGGAGTCCCTGGACCACAGAGCAGCTGGGACCAGAGGCAGTGAACTGGGCAGTGGGGCCCTGGTGCCTCATCCAGCAAAGGTCCCCTCTCCTCCTCCTCCTCCTCACAGCCACCAGTGGTTTGGCTCTCTCCCAGTTTCCCCAGCAGCCCTTCCCAGCAATTCCCCACATCAGCAGGAGGAGGCACAGCCTGGCAGAGGCAGATGTTCCCCGGGCCGCCTGCATTAAAGTGATAATCAAATGATAGATTATTTTCAAGCAAACTCTCATTTTCAGGCATCAATTTCAGAGCTGTGCACAGAGAGGCAGTGAAAAGAGCAGGCAGGCAGTGGAGGATGGGTGGGATCTGGATGTGCTCCAGGGAAAGCTGAGGCACCACAGCCCATCTGTACCTGGAGCCATCCTGCAAAGCCACAGGGGGATGGCTCCAGCCTTTGGCTCCATCCTCCTGCACCCTCCTTCCTTCTTATCCTCACCAAGGCTGTCCTGGGTCAGATATTCCCAAACCAACAGCAGGTGAGTCAGAATGAGTCCTGCAGGAGCTCTGCACCTCAGGGATGTTCACATTCCCTCCTGAAAGGCCTGGGCACCGGGAGAGGAGAGGGGCTGCATGACCTGGACTGATGGAGGTGTAAGGGCACCGAAAGTCAGTGCTTTTCCTAAAACCTGCCAATCTTTCACCCTGGAGGCCTCTGGAAAGGTCGAGGAGCAGTTGTTGTGCCACAGGGCAGGGCTGGAGCTCCCAGGCTCTGCCAGGGCTTCACCCCCGAGCTCAGGGCTGCTTCACTTCTGTGTCACACCCTGCACGTGACACAGAGGGACCCTTTTTGGGAAAAGCCACCCTGCCGAGCTCAGCTGGCAGCTGCTGGCACAGGGAGCTCAATTCCAGCTGCAGCCAGAGGTCCCTGCCCTGCTTTCCCACCGCTGTCACCCCACTGAAGGGCAGGGGAAGTCGGGGTCGATTTTTGTTTTCTCTTTGAAGTTGCCCTGGAGCAGCGAGGGCTGCTGGAAGAAGGAATTCCTGCAGGAATTCCTGCCCCTGGGTTGGGATCACGAGGTGTTCATGGACGGCCTTGCCCAGCATGAACCACCTGTGGGAAGCCCAGCTCTGGGATCTCTGCACTCCTGGAATTTGCCTGGAATTCCTCCCGCCTTTCCAGGGCTCCTCAGGGAGCAGCCCCTGCTCAGAGGGAGAGATTCACCTCGGGAAGTGCTGCTGCCTTCTTGTTGCTGCAGTAGCATTACCACAATAATTCACTTTTCCTTTTCTTCCTCAAATGATTCCATGGGAAAGCTGGGAATCAGGGTGATCCTGGGGGAATTTAGGGCACCTCCAGGGGCTGGAGCTCAGGCCGGGTCTCCAGATCCTCAGGAGGAGGCCAAATGCTGTAATTAAGGAGAGCTAATTTCTTTTTCCACCTCGAAGCTGCAGAATGGCTCGCCCCAGGTAAGCAGCAGGTTATCTCTTTCCTAGGAAATCTCACTCTTTTTTTTTTTTTTTTCTGTTCCTCAGTCTAAAAATGGAATGCAGACCCTGAAAATAAATTCCCAGAGAACACCACTGTGCAAACATCCCAGGCTTTGATTCAAAGTGTTTGGATTAATTAGCTTAAACTGAAAGCTTTCATTCTGGTTTCAGCCTCGGCTTTATGGACAAAAAATTAAAGCAGCAAAGCTTTGGAAGTTGAAAAATCAAAATGTTCCACCCTGGAAATATCAAAACAAGATGCTGAGCCTTGCTGAGCTGCTTTGTTGCTTTCTAAAAGGAAATGGCATCGACATCAACACCTTTACAAGAAGCTTGGATCATTAAGCACTTCAAAAAAAAAAAAGCAAAAAAACACCCTAGTTCAGCATAGCAATTAATTTCTTAATTAGATTTTCTCTTTTTCTTCCAGAGGGAAGTCTAAAAATATTGATTCTTTTCCATTTTATCCAAAGATTTCTTTAAATATGATCCTCTCACTGGATGGTTAAGCTGGAGCTTGAGCTGTGGGAATTACATGGGGTGGTTCCTATAAATTCACTTTGTCATTTTTCCTTCTCCTTGCCCTGTTTATTTCTGTTCCAGTGGCAAAACAGGACCAGGGTAAAAGCAGAGGATAATACAGAAAATGAGAGACTGGGAGGGAAATTGAACATGAACATGAAATATTTTGGAAATCCCATTTTCTACAGGTGAAACACATTTCCTCTGGAAACCTCTCAGAGGAGAACAACTTCGATGTTTGGAGCAGTTCCTCCTCCTGATTTTCAGTCAGCTCCATCCCAAGCAGCACCTGGATGAACTTGGACATCCCCATGAGGATTTGCCAGAGCATTACCCAACCTGGGGTGTCTTTAACTCAGGAACGATAAAATCCCGGCTGGAATTGCGTGTGGCCTTGCTGACCACTCACTACTGAGCCATTAATTAATTAAATTAATGTGAATTCATTTAATTAATTTAAATTAAATTAATTTCCCAGCTGCGAGCTCCCAAAATCCCTTGGAGAAGGGCTCCAGAGGGTGATTTTTGGCTGGAGATGTCCTCCAGACCCGGCTCTTGTGTCCCTGTTGCTGCTCAGGAGGCTGCTCCCCTGGTTTGGAGCTTTTCCTGGCCATCCCAACTCTGCAGCCCCACAGGGCTTGGGGTTTTTTGGCAGCCTGTGGAGCTGCGGGTGGCCGGGGCTGGGGACAGCGGGGCTGGGGACAGCGGGGCTGCAATCCCGTTTCTCCAGCGCTGGGATGCTGTGGAGCGGTTCCTGCTGCCATCTAATGGCTCTGACAATTAATCACCGGCAGGGAGGGCCCGGCTGGCTGCTGGGCTGGTGAGTCCAGGAGCTCTCCCGAGGGCTGCAGGAGGCCACACCGAGCCCCAAACACCGGCACGATGTCTCTGAGGTGACACTGGGACGAGCTCCTCAGGGGTGATGCCTCTGGTGCCAGCAGCTCTGCCCTTCCTGGGGCAGGGTGAACGCACCTCACAGCCTGAAATGCACGGGTGAGGGAATGTCCTGAGCTGCAAGGACCTGTAGGGTCATCAGTGCAACTCCTCACCCTGCACAGCCCCAGAATCCCAGCCTGGGCATCCCTGGGAGTGCTCCTGGAGCTCTGGCAGCCTCGGGGCCGTGCCCATTCCCTGGACACAGCCTTCCTCCCTTCCTCCTTCCCAGAACTCATCCATGGCCTCACCTCCCTGCCTCTGTCCCACACTCTGGAGTCTGCTCTGGGGGCTGACACTGAGCTGCTGCCCCTGGAGTAACGGTGACAGGCAGGAGCAGGCAGGATTCCTGGGATTCACACCCCAGTGCCAGGGAGGAGACCCCAAAGCACAGCTCCTGGTGTGGCAAAGGCTGGTGCCAGCCTCCAGACCCACAGGGATCCATCCACCACACACACGCTGCCAGTTTTCCCATTTTCCCATGTTCCCATTTTCCAGTTTTCCCATTTTCCAGTTTTCCTGTTTTCCCATGTTCCCATTTTCCAATTTTCCCATTTTCCAGTTTTCCCGTTTTCCCATGTTCCCATTTTCCAATTTTCCCGTTTTCCAGCTTTCCAAGAGGGTTCATTTCCTCCTCCAGCTGAAAACAATGCAAGAGGAGCAGGGCTCAGCATTTCTGCACACGAAGCGCTGAGTTCAGCTCGGTTCAGCCCCAGAGCCCTCTTAACCCTTTAGTTCTGGGATGGAGCAGAATTCCCAGCCCAGCACCAGCAGCTTTGGGTTGCCTTGTGTTGAGAAATGTCAGAAAGGGCTTGGAGGTAGAAGAAAATTCCTGAGTGAGAAGAAAGTTCCTAAAGCCAGGCCTGGCTGCACTCAGGGACTGGCCACACCAGTTTGGCTGTGAAAGCCTTGAGATTTCCCTGTGTCCTCAGCCATGCATGAACCCCCCTTTCCCCACTGCCCCAGCTGCCAAAAAAACCTGGGAAAATGCTGTCCCAAGGCCACCCGGTCTGGGGATGGAGCACAGGAGGCAGGTTCTCCAGGTGTGCAGCCCGAGGGCTCCTGGAGGGTGGCAAACCTGGAGGGGGCAGGTGCTTATCGCTGCTCTGTGCCCGTGTGCACGGGGTGACAGCAAAAGCAGGGCGCTGGAATGAGGAAATGTCCCCGAGGAAATGTCCCCAGCGTCCCAGCCCTCCCCCACTGGGATTTCGGAGGGAGGGAGGGAGGGAAAGCTCTGCTCCATCTCACACCAAAGTGGGTGCCCCCACCCACACCAGAGGATCAAACCGTGCACCAAGACTTTCTTTGGCCTCAAACGAAACCTTTCATCTTTTTTTTTTTTTTTTTTTTTTTTTTTTTTTTTTTTTTTTTGTTTGCTTTTTCCTCCAGCGAAGCCGGCCCGGGGCTGACTTCCTCTGCTTTCAGGTTCGGTTTGAAATAACAAGCTGCAAAGCCACGAGGCTTCGTTTTTGAACCTGCCGAGGGATGGCCGACTTCAGAAGGAGACAGAAACACCTGGAAGGCTTGATGTTAACTGCTCCATTGTTGCCAAGAGGGAAAAATCCGCCCTGATTCCCCGCGCCGCGGACTTTAGCCGGGATGCACAAATACTGCTGGGTCCACAGATCCCTTGTTCTGCGCGCCTCTGTTTGCGCTCTGGCAGGGAAGAAGAGGGATTCGGAGCTGGAATTCCCGCAGGGAATGCCTCTCCCGGGGTTTTGCTGTCGCACGGCCGGCACGGAAGGTCCCCAGCCGCAAGGAGCAGGACACAGGTGAGGGCACAGGCTGCTCCTGCCGGGAACGGGAGAGCTCGGCGGCCGGGACGGGCACACCGCGCCCGTGCCGAGCCTCCCCGGGATTGTTCCCTGCGGAGCCGGGCCAAAGGAGGCGCCTGGGAATTCCGGGAGTTGATAGCACGGCCCTGGGTAACTGATTGACCTCTGCTGGGGAGCGGAGGTTCCCAGGATGATAAGGAGCTCTTGGAAGGAATTCCTTCCCTGGTGTGAGGGAGCGGCAGCGCTGGGCACGCTGGCAAACACGTCCGCAGCCCCGGGAGCTCCATCCCGGCAGCGCAGCGCTCCCGCGGGGCTCGGAGAGGCTGGAATTCCATCCAGGAGCTCTCCGGGGGGGAAGCGAAGCTTGGAGCAGGTCAGTAGAGCCGCTGGCTGTCCCCGGGGCTGTCCCCGGGTCTGTCCCTGCCTGTGCCCTTTGTCCCAGCTGAGCAAACGCGGCCGGGACGCGCTGCTGGCAGGCGGCCGGAGCCATCCAGCGCCTCTGGGATTCCAGGTTGGGGTTTGGGGCAGGTCTGGGGGCTTGGGGCAGGTCTGGCCCCTGAGCTGGATCAGTGGCTCAGCTGTGACAGTGGCAGCACGGCGGGGAGGGACGGGCGGGGTTTGGGAACTGACAGCAGGAACGGGAGCTGCCTTTGGGAAGGGGCATTTGGTGCCAGGGCTGGGTGGGGCTGGGTGCCAGCCCTGGAAGCGCTGTCCCCCCACCCCGAGGGTGCCTGGACAGCCACCCTGACCCCGCTCTGTGCCCAGGGCAGGGACGTGTGGCCGGCTGGCACCGGGGTTGCAAAGGGAGCAGGGCCCCTGGAGAGCTGGCACAGGCAGAGAACCCCCCTGGAACAGGCTGAGACCCCAGGGAATATTCCATTCTGACCAAGGCATTGCCATCCATTCTTTCCAGGCAGGCCAGGCTGCAGCAGCAGCAGTGGGAACTCTCCAGGGGAGAGCCAGGATTTGTTGGGAAGCAGAAAGGTGGGAAATGGAGTGAGAGGTTTGCAGCTGCTGGCCAAAAGGCAAATTCCAGTTCAGGTCAAGCAGGAGGTGACACCTTTGCTTGCACAGGGATGGGTTTGGTTGCTAAGTTGTCAAGGTAGACTGAAAAACAAAAAGACATTTCGCAACCACAAAGGAAGACATTTGTGTTTAAAAAGATTAAAACCTACCATTTTGTTGATCTAAAAAAAATAAAATTTTCCACCGTGTAGAAGAAATTGATGCTGATTGGTGACCAGGAGCTGCTAAAACCAAGAATATTCTGAGGAGAGCAAAAAGCTTTGTTTAAAAACATTGCCCTGCTTGAGCTCTGACCACTTGCACAGCTCGGGACCAAAGCAGCAACACCTCTTGTGCAAAGATGTGCCTGACTCCATCCCAAAATTCCATCTGCCTGCTCTGAGCACAGGCAGGCTGCACTCCCCCTCTGACCCCTGCACCTTCAGAGCACCCCCAGATCAGCTGGGGGAGATTTTTAAAAACCTTTTGTTTGGTGAGCGATGGGAACAGGCACTGCCTTTGCCAAGGGGGGAGCAGCTTGGCCCATCCCAGCACTCCCCTCCCTGCAGCCCCACAGCTCTGGGGGCAAACCCCGGCCTGGAGAGCTCCCTGGCACCTGGGGCTCAGCAGGAGGATGGGGAGCACGCTCCCTTCTCCAGGCCATCCCAGCATTTGGAGGTGTGGATTGGGAATCCCCACCCCCTGCAGTCTGCTCCAGCTGTGGAGGGGCATCTCTCAGGGCAGCCCTCCCTGCCAAGGCTTTTGGTTTGGTGTTTGTGAGGACATTCCCAGCCAGCTCCAGGCAGGTGGGTTCCACCCTGCCACTCCCACAGCTGGGGGCTCCTCGTGCTTTGCTTTAGGGGCATTGCAGTTGTGCCAGGCCTGGGAATCTGGTGAGAAATTCCCTCTCTGGGTCATCACGGAATCACAGAGACCACCAGCTTTGGGTTAAAAAGGACTTCAAACTCTACCTCTGTTCGTGGGCAGGAACACCTTCCACTGCACCAGTGTGCTCAGAGCATTGTCCAACCTGGCCTAAATCACTCCCTGGATTAATTATTCCCTACTCCAGGAGAAGTTCAAGGCACTGCCATGGCTTGGGATGCAGCCTGGGAGAGCCAGCAATGCTCCCAGCACACAAATCCCTGCAGTGGTGGCACTGGCTGGTTGCTGGAGCAAAAATCCGTCCTTAAAACCCCTCCCAGCCCGCAAGCTCTCTCCCTAAACCTGTTGGGTTTTATTTCGCAGGGGCTGTGCTGCTGTTGCCCAAGGATGCTGTGCAGACCACCCGCGCGGCAGTGAGCCGCCCGGCCATCCCAAATCCCGACCCTGAGGGCTGGGGAAGCTCCGAGGATGTGAGTGAGGAGGGAGCGAGGCTCATCCTCACCCCGGGATGCTCGAGGGACCCTGCACAACCGGAGCAGGCGTTGGCTCTGGGGTTTGGACAGCGCTGAGGTGCCCGCGGTGCCCGGGCTGCAGGAACTCACCCGGCTGTAGCCGGCAGAGATGCCCGTGGGGCTGCCAGCTGCCCCCACGGCCACACGGGCAAAGCATCGGGCAGGAAGGAGCTCCCGGGGCACAGGCAGCCCCGGATGGAGGATGCTGGGCGGGCCCCAGCCTGGCAGCCCCGCAGGTGAGGGGGGTGCCTCGGGAGCAGCTCTGCCTTGGGGGCTGGGGGGGATCGGCTTGGAGGGAGCGGCTGGGAGCTGGGGCAGCCTTGGCAGGGCCAGGGAGTCCCGAGGAGGAACGCCAGGAATGTGCCATGTGGGACGGGCACTGCCCTCCCGGAGGCAGAGCGGAGAAAAGGAGGCTCGGGGGGGACCTTGTGGCTCTGCACAGCTCCCTGCCAGGAGGGGACAGCCGCGGGGGAGCTGGGCTCTGCTCCCAGGAAAAAAGGCACAGAGCGAGAGGAAATGGTCCCAGCTTGCACCAGGGAGGGTTTGGGTTGGATATCAGGAAAAATTTCTCCGTGTAAAGGCTTGTCAGGCACGGGCACAGCGTGTCCAGGACACGGTGGAGCCACCATCCCTGGGGGGGTTTGTAAGACACAGATGCGGCACTTAGGGACACGGATCAGTGGTGGCCTTGGCAGTGTTCTGTCCCTGGCCAGGCCTGAGGACCTTAAAGTCCTTTCCAAACCCATCCGATGCTGTGAGCCCACGCTGAGCCCTTCCCCGGGGCCGTGCCCGCCGCCCCCGCCGCGCAGAGCCCGCTCAAAGGGGGCATTGTGCATTGTGGCCGTGCCCAGCCGCGCTGCCCTGCCCCTGCCAGCCCTCTGCCAGCCCACTGCTGCTGGCACTGCACGCATGGGCTGCTGCCTGGGGACCCCCTGGCACCAGGAGCTGGCGCTGGGATGCACAGGTAAGGTGCCTGTGGGTGCTGTGGCAGCGGGAGCTCCTTCCGTGGGACGGGACCCTTGGGGACGCTGTGGGGCTGAGGGCTGGCCCCTCTGGCCATTTGCCTTTTCTGGGGTGGCTCCTGGTGCTCTCTCCTCTTGGGTTAGGCTGTGTGGGGAGTGAGGCGGGACATTTTGGCCGGGGAGGGGACAGGATGCCTCGGGGGTTGGCTTTTCCCCTCGCCTGCCCGGGAGCCCTCCAAGCACAGCCCGTGGGGTGCTGGCATCCCCCAAGGCACCATCCCCGTTCCAGCGTGTCCCAGTGGGCTGGAGGAGGGACATGGCTCAGGGCCAGCCGCTGTGGCCACGTGTCCCCCAGCAGAGCCGGGGTCAGAAGGTGCCCTGAGCACCCAGCCCTGGGGCCAGGAGCGCAGCTCTGAGTGCTGGGACCTGCTCCTGGCTCGGGGCTGGAGCTGTTTCCTGCCCACTGTTACAAAATATTTTGGCATTGAGGAGGTCAGTGAGTCACTGGCACTGCTGGGAACAGCTCCCCAGCTGCAGTTTCAATTGGCCCCTTGAAAAAAAAAAAGCTCCCAGTTCCCTTTCTGAGCCTGGCTGTAATGAAAATAAACACTGAACCCGTGAGAGCAGCCAGAGCGAGCCCTGGCCCCTTCCTGGCTCTGGGGACCCATGGCCGGGCTCTGTCCTGCTGCTGGCAGAGGTGGCACGAGCAGTGTCCCCCCTGCCACCTCCTGTGACACATCCCACGGGCACCTCCCAGGCGGGGAGAACCTTGCCGGGGATCCGGATCTCACCTCTGCCCACCCTCCGTGCTCCCCAGGTGAGGAGTGTGAGTCCTGCTGGCCCCGCCCCCCCGAGCTGCTGCCCCGCGGGCACCGCCGGGGACAATGGTGGCAGGACATGGCCATGGCACCAGGGACACATCCCCAGGGAATGGCAACAGGGATCCATCTGCAGGGAATGCCACCAGGTACCCATCCTCGTCCCTATCCCCTGGGAATGGCACCAGGGACCCATCCCCAGGGAATGGCATCAGGGACCCATCCCCATCCCCATCCCCATCCCCATCCCCATCCCCATCCTCATCCTCATCCCCATCCCCAGGGAATGCCACCAGGTACCCATCCTCGTCCCTATCCCCAGGGAATGGCACACAGTTCCCATCCCCATCCCCAGGGAATTCACCAGGGACCCATCCCCAGGGAATGGCATCAGGGACCCATCCCCAGGGAATGGCACACAGTTCCCATCCCCAGGCCCTGCCAGGGTCTGCTGGGGCACAGGGAGGGGAGGAGGACAGGGAGGAGTGGAGCAATGGGTTGAGTTCTGCCTCTGCCTCCCTTCACTTCCCCTTCTCCATTTCCCTCATGTGGAAGGGACAGAGCTGCCACATGAAATGTTAAGACTTTGTTCAGTGTAGACTTTTCTATCAAAGCAAAATTTATTCATGCCCTGTCCAGCTCTGGGCTGTTCTTTTCTACTTGCTAGCTCTACCTAAGAATTCTATTTCTCTAAATAAGAATTCTATTTCTGCATGCAAATACCAGTTTATTTGAGTGACTGGCAAAGGTGGCTCATTAAAAAAAAAATCTGTAAAGCAGAGTTCTGGTCAAAGAAATGACTTTAAAAAGCTGCTGCACATTCCAGCTCCACATCTCCAGGTAGATGTTTATCTTGCAAATTTGGTCTGATTACTGACGAAAATTGGGGTTTAATCTGGTTTTCCCTCCACCGCCAATGCAGCTGTGGAAGATCAGGGCTGGAGTTTTGTGTGCCTCAGCTTTCATTAACATAATTAGCAGCTCAAGTTGCAGGCCCTGAATCCTTTATGGCAATTGTTGATGATGTGTGGAGCAGGGAGAATGCTGCTTGGATTTTGGATACCCACCAGACCAGGCAGGGGAGAAAATCTCATTTTGATTTTCAGATTCTTGAACAATGAATTTTGCAAGGTCTTGGCTCTCCTGTGCTGGGGAGGTGAGGCCTCCTCCAAAGAAATCTCTGCTGGGGATTCACCCTTTTAACAGATCTGCTCATCTGAGGGTCTGGCCAGGAGAAAGGAGGGAAAATCCTCTCACTCCAGAGCCACTCCAGCACTGGAAACAAAAGCCCAACAGCAAGGGAATGATGGAGTTAGACCCCATCCATCCCATGGATCCCTCCAGCCTGGAGCAGGGCTTTAGGGTGGTTCCAGATGCACACAATCCCCTAACAGATCTGCAGGGCTGTGCTCCCGGGAGCTCTCAGCTCAGGCAGGACATCCAAGAGCTCCTCCACAACATTTCCCAGCAGCTCTGCTGTGTCCCCTCCTCTCCAGGTAAGGCTGGGGTGACAGAGCAGAGCAGCCCCACTCCCGAGGCAGGACACGGCTCCCCGGACCCCTCTGTGCTGCTGCTGGCTCTCAGGGACAGCTTTCCACCAGGTAAGGAGCTGCCTGTGGGATCTCACGGATTTCCTGCCGTTCCCTGCAGTGCCTCGGGTCTCCTCTCGGTGCCTGGAGGACGAGGATGGGCTGGAATTGTGTTGTTTGAGGATCACAGCCAGGCTGGGGGCTCTGGCGGGGTGGCAGGGGTGGCTCTGGGTGGCAGGGGTGGCTCTGGGTGGCAGGGGTGGCTCTGTGTTCCCCCTCCCCTTTAATCCTCCTCCTCCTCCTCTCCTTTCCAAGAGGTCTCTCTCTACTTCTCCGTCGAGAGCCGCTCCTGCCGGGGCCGCAATCCCCAGCTCCAGGAAGCTGCCAGGAAGAAGCTGTGGGCTCTGGAGAGCGATGACAGAGGTGTCTGTGCCCTGTTCAAGGTACAAACCCCGTGCCAGCTGTTGGAGCCCTGGGCACTGAGGATTCCAGGCTTTCTGCGCTGCCAGGCACTGACCCCCAGGCAAACCCTGCATTCCACCTGGGGCCGTGGAGAAGGCTCCCAAAATTGAGTGACAGCACTGGGATTGTGGGTGTGTGGTTTGGATAGAAGTGTGTGACATCACAGGGTGCAAAACTCAGAGTTTAAGGGTTTAGAATATAGTAATACATATAAAGAAAGATGGAGGTTTTAGGGCAGAGGCTGAATTCTTCTTTTTACCTTCTTCTCCATGGTCTGGGGGGTGTTTTGTAATTGGGTAGAAAAATCCACATTGTGGGTGTGGGTGGTTGGTTATTGGGTTAAAAATAAAAATAATTTAGATGTGATTTCATAATTGGACAATCTGTGCTTAAAGGACCTTGGAAAGAGTTAGAGACAGGGCCATTTTCTGCTTTGCTATCTAGAACTCACAGCTTGTGAGAATGTACTAGAGATAAGAATTAACAAACATCTGAGTCCAAACATGAAACTGCGACTCCCAAGTATTTAATCCCAGCTCTAACAATAGAAGAAAAGAAGATAACAAACCCACAGCCAGCATCCTGGGATGCTCCTGGAATGGTGGGAGGCATGCTGGGGTACCAAACTCAGCTGAGGAGTTCCTCCAAGGCCACTGCAGAGGACTCTGGAGGGGACTGGCATGATGGGGATAATGAACCAATGGCAAGAGAGAGGGAAAACTGAGCCTTTGTGTTGTTTTGGGGGATCTGAGCCCAAACAGCCAGGAATTCACAGGGATCACCAAATCCGTGTCCCTGCTGGGGGTGACAGCTCTGGACAGTCACAGAGTTCTCAGGTTGGGTTTTACATAAACAAATCCCAGCTCCAGCGAGGAGGCCTGGGCTGAACTCACCTCCCCGCTGGATTTCAGGGCTCCAGGACTATCCCCTGATGCTGCTTTGTCTCCCCTGTGCAGGAGCTCTCAGCCAGGCTGGTCTGCATGCAGGCACACCAGGATCGCTTCCTCCTCACCTTCAAAACCCTGGAGGAAGTCTGGAAGTTTTCCACCTATCTGACTCTAGGTAATGTTTCCAAGATCTAAACAGGCAGCGTGAGAAGGGTTTTTGGAGAAGGCACTGTCTGCCACTACAGAATTGTAATGTTCAGGGTGGACAGTGAGAACATGGATTAGAAAACTTTGCAATCCCTTGTTTCTGAAATCTCTGTTTGGATCAGGGAGAATCAGGAGGATCCCTTTGGGGAAACCTTGGAGACAAATCAGAAGCTTTTTGCCTGACATTTGGAAATGCCCTGCTGCCCAGGGGAGGAGGTGCTGACCCTGGTCCCCCCTCTTGGCTTCTCAGGGTACGTGGGGACCTGCCTGGAGCAGCTGCTCTTCGCCCAGGAGTTCTGGCTGGACTGTGCCCTGGTGGAGGACACAGAGCTCAGGGTCACCGTGGATGAAGAGCACCTGGCCACCATCTACATGGATCTGCTCCTCCAAGAAGGTGCAATGGGAATGAACACGTGGGGAATTCCTGGAAATCCTCCAGCAGGGCTGTGCTGGAGCCACTGATGCACTGATCCGATCTCTGACTCTCTCTCTCTCTGCAGGGAACTTTTTCTCCAGGGCAGTACCTGGTGTCTGGAAGTTGGAGCAGGAGGGAAAGGAGGGTCTGCAGCTCTGCAGGAAGGACCTGATCCATGTGAAGAGTGTTGGGCAGGGTTCCAGATGGGAGGGGATGTCCCTGCTGACAGGGCAGCGAGGCGTGGTGCCCCTGACAGCTCTGGAGCCAATTCCTCACCCCTTCTACCAGTGAGTGGTGAATTAAAGGGCTCAGACTAGGATTCTTTCCTGATCCTGAGGCATGACTGGCACCAAGGCTCTTGCCTCTGGCAGAGGGCAAGAGCCTCACAATCCCATGAGGGTATTTCCAGGAGGATCCACATTAGGCATAAGGACTGCAATCAGTGCAGGTGCTGTCGATGGGACACAGCAAGGACATGCTCCCACTTCAGAGGTGGTTTTTGCAAGGTATTGATTTAGGCCATAGATGAGGTTATCTCTGATTAACAGATGAAGAAGTAGCAGAAAAAAAATTTAGGCAGTGCCAGCCAAAGTGGAGCTTCACCTTGGTCACCTGGCTGAGCCTTTTACTTTGGAGAAACCTTCCTTAAAGATGGCAAATTTATCCTGCTCTTCCCTTGTGGTGTGACACCATCCCTGGGGCTGGCCTGAGGTCAGGAGTGCTCGCAGAAGACCAGTGAGGGTCCCTCTTGCCTTGCAGGTGGTTCCTGAAGAGTTATGCAGTGGGGTTTGGCCTCTCCCAGGAGATCAGCGGGACGAGCTCTCAGGCCATTGGTGAGTGACACCTGGCACTGTCCCTGGGGTGGGCACAGCTCACAACCTGGCCTTGCCCACAAATGGCCACAAATCCATTTGTTGTTCTGGGCCTGACCCCCCTACAGGGGCTCTCTAAGGGAATGCTGCATCTCTGAGCTCTCTGGAATGCAGATAAAAGCTTGTTCTGAGGAACACAGAGAGAGCAGAGAGCTGCTGGTGACACCCTCCTGCCACTGGGTTTTCCCTGTCATCCCTCCATTTTATGCTTATTTTAATTCTTTCAGGAGTGAGGTTTCAAACCATGAGGCTCCCTCCTTGTGTTCCCATGAAACATGTGCCCACCATCCACCCCCTAAACCCAATCCAGTCCAGAGCAAGCTGGACACAGGAGCTCCCTGAAGCTGTGGCTTTGTCATCTAGGGATGGACATTTGCACTGCCCGAGGTCTCACTCCTGGCTGAGCTGAGACAGGGCAGTGTCTGTGAAAATCCATATTTCCAGTCACCTTCCAGGCTGCAGCTCGCAGAGGTGTGGAGTCCATCCATCCCTTTTATTTTGTACTATAATCCACTTCTCAAGGGGAAATGCCAGAGAGCAGATCCAAGATCACAATAAATCTGAGAGGAAAGAGAGGCAGCCCTCTCCATCTGGAACCTTGGCCTCTCCCAGCCCAGGTCCCTTCCAGTGAGGAGGTTTTAGCAGGGATTGCCACTGAAATTCCCTTTTTTGCCTTGGTTTCCCAGTCAAAGGCAGGTGCATCGCCACCAAGGATCACAGAGGAGCAGCGTGGGACGAGCTGAGCTTCTCCAAAGGAGACCCCATAGAAATCATTGGCTTCCTCATCCCTGGGCTGCCCTGGTTTGTGGGCAAATCCCTCAGCACCGGGAGAATTGGCTTCGTCCCCACCCGACACGTAAATCCCAAGGCCTGTGAACCTCTGTGAGTTTATTTAAATTAAATTTGGGAGAAAAGGCAGGGGAGGCTCCAAATCCCACCTGAAGGCTGTGTGGGAGCCCAGGGCAGGTGATTTCCTTTGCAGGACCTTCATAGAGGGTGGGTTTGAGGTGTGAACAGAAGCCTTGGCCAGGCTCTGCTGCAGCCCAGACAAAGAAATTGTATTTCACCTGCCTCAGGTGATTCTTGGAGAGGAACAGATCCAGCCTTGGGCTAATCTGGCTTCCTGCAAGCTGGCTTCCCACTTTGTCCTAGAAATGTCTTCAGTTTGTAGCTCTGAGGGGCTGGGGGGATGACAAGGGTGGGGAGAGCATTCCCTGCCGAGGAAACCGAATCCTGCTTTCCTTCCTCCTGCCCCTGCATGTGGAGGCAGAATGGCCACTGGCACAGAGCAGAATTCCACACCCTCCCAAGGACTCAGCAAGAGCTGTCCAGGCAGGGAGGGTGGTAAATCCCACCCTGGCTCAGGCAGTTGTCTCTGGTGGTGGCTTCCATTCGATGTCCATCCCAAAAGACTTCTCCAAGAGTGAGTGTGGGAGGTTTGAACCAGGATCTGCTGGGCTTTCCTCTCTCAGAGTCACTCTAGGTGAGTTGTAGCACTTTTGTCTGACACTCCAGAAGGGACAGAGCAGATCAGGTGGAATCCTGTGCTTCTGGATTCCAAAAAAGATCAACAACTTTTCTCTGGTACCTTTCTGTTCCTTCATGGGGAACCTGGATGGGGAAGGTGTCCAAAATCCTGTGTTCATCTGTGACAGAACTTCTGTGGTGGGAGGATGAGAAGGGACGGCAAAACATCCCACCCCATCCCATCCCATCCCATCCCATCCCATCCCATCCCATCCCATCCCATCCCATCCCATTCCATCCCATCCCATCCCTCCCCACCCGACCCCACCCCATCCCTCCCCCCAGGCCAGCTGCAGTGCCAGGGGCTGGGGACACGCTGACTCTTTCCTGCTGCCCCACCCCAGGGGGAAGGGCTTTGTGTTTCTGAGCGAAGAGGAGAAGCCCCCAGTGCTGCACCTCCCCTGCAATGCTGACGAGCAGCACTTTGCCACCCTCCTGGGGGACCTGGCGCACACGGACATCACCTCTGTGTACAGGCTGGGTGAGTGTCCCCTCTCCTCATGTCCCGGTCCCTGGATCCCCATGGAGAGCTGGGCAGTGCCTGGAGAGCCCCGAGATCGTGGGAGTGCAGTGGAGGCAACTTCTGGGGTGCAGGCAGCACCAAACCCGTGCTGGGCCTGGTGAGGGAGGCTGGAGATGTCCTCAGGAGGTGACCCTGCCATGATGGAGTTTGCAGGGACCTTCTCTGCCCCCAGGGCAGCTCCTGAGCTGGGATTCACCCTGGCAGATGCTGCTCTCCACAGAGCCTGGCCTGCAGGACCAGGGTCAGGGTTTTTGGGGGCTCTCAGTTTCTCTGTTCTGCCTGGGTGGCTTTGGGACTTCAGCTGATTTCTGCACACTGACACTGACCAAGGGTGTGGGGGTTTGTTTTCTCTTTGTCTTTTTGTGCAGCTGGTTTTGAGCCCACAGCCGTGTTCCCACAAGTGCCAACAGGTGAGTATGAGGAGGGGACAGAGGGCATGGCTTTGGTGATGATTTCTGAGGGTGAATTTGGACGTGAGGAAACATCAGAGAACGGTTTGGGTTGGGAGGAACCTTAAAAGTCATCCAGCCCCAGCCCCTGCCATGGGCAGGAACACCTTCCATTAGCCCAGCTTTCTCCAAGCCCTGTCCAAGCTGCCCTTGGACATTTCCAGGGGCAGCCACAGGGAAGAATTTCTTCCTGATCCCACTATGGTTTCCTTGTCCCTTCCAGAGGCTGCTCTCCATGGCAGTACAGAAACCCAAGTGCTCCAGTCTTGGGAGGAAATCAACGACTGGGCTACCAGCAGCACCTCAGAGCTGTCCAGCCCAGGCAGTGAAACAGCCCCTGCCACACTGGAAGATGTTCTCCTGGAGAAGCTGGACGACCTGGATTATCCCAAATTCTTCATCGACCTCAATGCTGGACACATGGAGGATGCTGATGTCTTTGACCCCATTTTGACCTTCCTCAACCAAGACAGTTTCGTGCCCAGTTTTCAAAGCTTTTACGATCTCAGCTTTTCCTTTCTCCACTCCACTTTTTACGGGTTCTCTGACGAGGATGAACTGGTCCTGTACCTCGAGACTTCCCGGAACTGGGCCAAGAGGACTCGTTCAGTCTGGGCTCACGTCAGGCTCTGCTTCCTCTTGGGTAAGCTCTGCATCAAAAAGGTCAAGTTCTCCCAGGCTCGGGTGTACTTTGAGGAAGCCATGGGTGTCCTGGACAGGAGCTTTGGGGACCTGCCCCTGCTGGCAGCGCTGCACGTGAGCCTCGCCTCTGTCTACCTGAAGCAGAACATGAAGCACAAGTTCTCCTCCCTGCTGGGGAAGACGGTGACCTTGCTGGCGTGCCTGCCTGGTCGCTCCTTCAGCTCGGAGAACGAGCTGGAGCTCCTGACGTACGTCCTGAGGGAATCCATCGCCGTGGGCAACGCTCCGCTGGAGGCACGGACCTGCTTCCTCATCGTCAAGCTCTTCCTGCAGCTGGGCAGAACCGAGGAGGTGCTGCCCTTCCTGGAGCACCTCCAGTGTCTCAGCACCACCCGGCTCAGCCGTGCTGGGCCGCTGGATGCCGCTGCCACCTTGGGCTACCTCTACGACAAGAAGTGCCTGCCCAACATCGCGCTGGCCGCTGTCAGGTCCTTCGCTCCCAGCAGCGCCAAGGGGACGCCGAGCCCCGTCTGGAGAGCTGGCTTCATCCTCCAAAACGCTTCCAAACTGCTGGGGAGGCAGCCGGACAGGAGCAGCATCCCAGCCCTGGCTTGCCTGTACCTCAAGCAAGCGCTGCAGTTCTGCTGCGAGAGCAGGGCCGTGCCCATGCAGAGGACGCTCTGCGCCCTCCTGTCCAGGCTGTACCTGCAGCACGGGCCGCAGCTGGACGGGGCCGCTCGCTACGCGGCCAGGGCCGCAGCCCTGGGCAGGCTGCTGGGGGAGGAGGAGGCCTTTGAGTCCTCGCTGTCCCTGGGGTGGGTGCACCTGCTGCAGCGGCAGCCGGGCGCGGCCGGGGACATCCTGCGGCAGCTGCGGCGCTGCCTGCGCGGCACGGCCAGCGAGACCCAGGGCGGGGCCGTGCACAACCTGCTGGCCATGGCCCTCAGGGGCCAGGGCCGCGTTCAGGAGGCTGCAGAGAGCTTCCTGAGGGCCCTGCACAAGGCCAAGGAGATGGGGAGCAGGAGGAACCAGGCCGTGTCGCTGGCTAACCTGGGCCAGCTGAGCCTGTCGTGCAGGGCCGCCCAGCTGGCCGAGCTCTACCTGCTGTGGTCAGTGCGGCTCTACGCTGGGCTGCAGGGACACCAGGAGCTGGACGTGGAGCTGGCACAGGTGCTGCTGTGGCTGGCACAGGCCATGGTGGACAGGCAGAGGATGGAAGATGCCAAACTCTGCTATGAACTGGCGCTGGGCTTTGCCCTGAAGTGGCAGAACCTGAGGAGTGAGTATGGAGGGGAGCAGGGCGCTGTTCCACCATGCCAGGTCCCCAGTGCCATCCCCTGACCTGTCCTTCTCCCTCTCCCCGTGGCACACAGGTCAGCTGCACGTCACAGAGTCTCTGTGCCACTTCTACAGCAGAGTGTGCCCCGACCTGCAGGCCTGCATCACCTACCACGAGCACTGGGTGTCCTTGGCACAGCGGCTGCAGGACAGGGAGCTGGAGGGCAACGCCAGGCAGGCCCTCAGCCAGCTCTACCAGGCTTTGGGCACACCTGAGTGAGTGCTGGGGCTGTTGGATGCTGCCAGAGTGTGGTGGCTTTGCTGGGGTGTCCCTTGAGCAGGGTGGGAAGGGGTGTGGTGGCTCCATCTGCCCCACAAATGATGGGTTCTCAGTTCTGGTTCTGAGATTTATGAGCTGTCACTGAGCTCTGAGAGGGAGCAGCTCAATGAAAGTCAACCAGAGCTGGACAAATGTTGTCCCTGTCAGAACTGGAGTCTGGCCAAACACAGTTTTCCAGGACACATCCAGCCTTCAGCAGAGCAGACCCAGTGACAGGGAATTCATTGCCTCCTTTGGAAGCTTATCCCAATGATTAATCACCGCTCCCCAGTAGGAACAGGCTCCTTATCTGCTCTTTGAGTAAGTCTGGTTTCAGCCTCCAGCTGCCAAGGCTGCCCTTCCTATATCTGCTGTGATATTGTCCTCAGGGAGGGACTTAGGAGCCGCAGGAGGTGCCTAAAACCCGGTATCAGCTCACCTTTAATCTCCTGCCTGACACCTGCCTGGGACTGATGAGATTGGGCAGGAGAGGAGAGGAGGAGGCTGGGACGGGCCACAGGCCTGGAAGGCAATCAGGTCAAAGAGTGGAGAGCCTGTTCCCATGTCCCAGAAGGAGAAATGGGCAGCTCTGTCCCCAGCTGGGGTGTTCACCTCCCCAGCCAGGTCACCCTGAGGGGTGGAAGGTGTTTCAGGCCCGTCATGTGAACAGTGCTATTTAGGATCACAAAGCACCCCATCCCCTGGGCTCCCAGGACAGCTGGGCCTGGTTGCCAGCAGGAGAGACACCAAGCAAACAAACTGCCCTGGACACTGCTGCCTCTGCCTTCCCCACAGCTGACTCCCTGTCCAACCCTCTGGCCCATCCCACTGCCTGTCCCCGTGCCCTCCAGTGACCAGGGGCTGGACAAGGGGCTTGGGCACGTAGCCAGAGATCTCTCCATGACTGCACAAGGGGCAAGCACCAGGCAAAGGTGTGGGTTTGGGTGCCAGGTGCTGTCTGGGAGGTGTAAGTACAGGCATTCCCTGCCTGTGCTCCCATGTGGAGCTGGGAGTGACTTTGGGACTCGGTTTAGGGAGGCAAATTGGGTCTGTAGGTGACCTGGATGAAGCCCTCTTTATCACACAGGGGTGAGTGGGACCACTGGTGTCCTGAATTGTCCTAAGGTGGCCAAATGACCACTAAAGCCTGAGCATTAAAGCATGGAGGCTTCCACAGTCCTGCCAGGACACGTTGCTCAGAGCTGAGAATGTCCTTTTGTCCCCAGCCTTTGGTAACTACAGGAGGGGAGGGCAGGGGGTCAGTGCCATGGGGAGGGGACGTGGGGACAGCTGAGAGCATCCTGTCACTCCTCTGAAATGGCTTTTTGCCATCACAGGGCTTTGAGGCAGTCCCTGGACTGCACCAAGCAGAGCCTGAGGATCTTCATCGACCTGGAGGAGACAGCAAAGGCAGCAGAGGCCTGGCTGCAGGCAGGAAAACTCTATTACCTTCTACAGGAGGATGAGCTGGTGGAAATGTACTTCCAGGTATGGAGGGGGTGGCTGGAGCTGTCCCCTTGCATTCCTATCACACCCCTTTGGGGCTGGAACACCTGGAAGGGAAAGTTCTGAGCACTGCAAACCTCCTGCTGGGAGGAGGAGCTCTTGCCTTACCCTCAGGCACTGAATTTCCTCTCTTTCTCTCCATCCCCTGAGTTTAGAGGATTTGGGGGTGAAAATAAGTGAATTCATTGAGTCAGAAAGTGATGTAGGAGTGCCAAAGGAAGCTGGAGGTGCCAAGTGACCAGTTCCCATTGAAATATCCATAAATAAGGGGTAACTGCCAGGGAGGTCCTTGGAGTTGAAGACTTCTGGCATCTCTCCACCTCCAGCATTATTTTATCAGCTGAGCTGCAAAGTGGAAGAGCAGCTCCTCAGATCTGGGGTTTATTTCATCACACCAGTGTCTCTGCCTTTCCAAATGTCACTCGGGCCCCTTTTCCCTTGCAGGCAGCCATCCAGACTGCTCTGAAAGGGGACAACCTCTCCTTGGCCATGGACCTCTATGAGAAAGCAGGGGACACCTTCTTCAATGGCAGCCGCAGCAGGGCCCGAGCAGTGGAGTTTTACAGGGTATGGAGCCCCCTGAGCCCTTCTGTCCCTGTGTCCCACAGGCTGGGGGAGCTTTGCCCCAGGGCAGACACAAGGATGGAGGGTGGAGAGGGATGGGGTGATGCTGAGGGTTCCAGGGTGGGAGGGCTGGAGCACAGGTTTGCAAACAAAAAAAAAAAAGAACCCCAGAGATCTTTTGGGGCTGGGAATGGGCTCCTTCCATTACAAATCCTGGCAGGGATAACTGTGGAGCTGCTCGCCCCTGGGTACACCCAGTCAGAATTCCAGGCACCCAAGGAAGGGCAGAGGTGTGAGGCTCGGGCTTTGGGAGCCATGATTTGGGATTTAAAACCCATTTTCAAGGGAAAGAAGGGACTAAAACCTAAACCTGCAGTGCCCATCCTCTGCCTTGGTCCCTGTCCCGCTGCTCTGTCACCCCTCTCAGGCAGTGCTGATCCCTCCAGGAGCATCCTGAGCTCACCATTCTCTCTCCTTAGGGAGGCGCTGTGCCCTTGGCCAGGAAGCTCAAGGCCAGCCAGACGGAGCTGCGGCTGTTCAATAAACTGGCAGAGCTGCAGATCAGCCTGCAGGGCTACGAGAAGGCTCTGGAGTTTGCCACGCTGGCAGCCAGGCTCAGCCTCAGGGTCGGTGAGTGACTTACACCCAAAAGCTCCTGGGGGTTACTGCTCAGTGGGTGATTTTCAGCCCCAAGGCAGTGGAAGCCCCTGAGTCTTGTGGATGAGAACAATATCCGTGTGACAAGGGGATCTCCTGCTTTCCTAACACTGCTGGACCTGTCCTTACCCAAAGCCATGACATCTTTTCAAGGCCACTTCCCTTTTTTTCAGCTGTGTGACAGCAGAGGGGTTTTGTTACCCCAGAGCACAGGAAGTCTGGTGAAAGCACAGGGCTGAGCAGTTCCTCTCTGCCATGGTTCTGCTCAGAACCTCACCCCTTCCCATCACAGAAATAGTTTGGATGGGCAAAATGCCAGCTTAAATGTCTGGGATGGCACCAGCCCCTTCCAGCACCCAAAAAAATCCCCTGGCTGAATGATACTCCTGGGCCAACCTGCCCAGCTGTGGCATCAACAACCCTGCCCATGGCTCTGTTTTCTCTTGGAGGTATCCATGCCCCCAGGCTGCTGAGAAAATGCATCCAAAGTGGCTCAGCCAGGCTGGGCACGGATTGAGCTGGATCAGCAACTTTTCCAGGAGATCCATGGCATGACCTGGTTGATTCCACATGCCTGTTTTCCAGGAGGTCCCTGGCAGGAACTGGAAGATTCCACCCCTCTCTTTTCCAGGAGATCCATTGTAGAAGCTGGTTCATTCCACACATCCTTTTTCCAGGAGATCCATTGTAAGACCTGGTTGATTCCACCCTCTCTTTTCCAGGAGATCCATGGCAGGAGCTGGCTGATTCCATCCCTCTCTTTCATGGGATCAGCTGCAGGAGCTGGTTGATTCCCTGCTCTCTTTCATGGGATCAGCTGCAGGAGCTGGTTGATTCCCTGCTCTCTTTCAGGGGATCAGCTGCAGGAGCTGGTTGATTCCCTGCTCTCTTTCATGGGATCAGCTGCAGGAGCTGGTTGATTCCCTGCTCTCTTTCAGGGGATCAGCTGCAGGAGCTGGTTGCCTTCCACCGCCTGGCCACAGCCTATGACTTGCTGCACATGTACGAGATGGCTGAGGATTGCTACCTGAAGACCCTGGCCATACGTCCCCCCGTGCTGCAGAGCTCAGCAGAGGCCCTCTACTACTGCAAGGTCTACTGGCACCTGGGCAACCTGGCCCTGCACAAGCTGAAGGTGAGGAGGGACCCACGGTGCTGTGGCTTGGATGGAGAGCTGAGGGCGGAGGTCACATCTGCTGGTTTGGAAGGGGGGAAGGCAATTTGGAACGAAGTGCTGGTATTTAGCACCATCCCAGTGAAGTTGAGTGTCCCTGGGCCCTGCCTGGAACCCCCAGGCTCTGCCCCAGCTCCCTCCTGCCCCATGACCCTTCCTAACCCGCCCCATGCTTTCTGCTCAGGATGAACAGGATGCAGCCACCTACTTCCTGCTGGCCCTCGCCGCAGCCGCCGAGCTGGGAGACCAGGAGCTGCAAGCCCTGCTGCGTGCCAAGCTGGGTGCCATCCCCGGAGCCCCAGGGGGAGCTGAGGGCACGGCAGGCTGTGCCACGGGCCAGCCCCGCTGGCTGAGCCAAGGTGGCCACGTGGTGTGACCCGTCTGCACCCTGGGGACACCAGCAGGAGCCGTCCAGCAGCAAGGTCTCCATGTGCTCTCCAGAACCAGGAGAGGTCCTGCACCACGGCCTGAGGAGCTGGGAAGGTTTGGGCTCCTTGTTCCAGGAGAGGTCCTGCACCATATCCTGAGGAGCTGGATGCTGGGGTTTGCCCTGAAGTGGCCCCAGTGGCTGGGCAAAGGTGGCCACGTGGTGTGACCACCCTGGGGACACCAGCAGGAGCCATCCAGCAACACCATGCGAGGTCCTTGTGCTCTCCAGAACCAGGAGAGGTCCTGCACCAGGTCCTGAGGAGCTGGGAGGGTTTGGGCTCCTCATCCCAGGAGAGGGCCTGCACCAGGTCCTGAGGAGCTGGGAGGGTTTGGGCTCCTTGTCCCAAGGACTTGGGACCCTGCCCTCGTTTTTTTGGGAGCAGGGCTGTGCCCCAGAGTGGAGGTGGCACAGCCAGGGCAGGATGAGGCCCCAGCAGCGGTGCTGGAGCTGGGGGTGCAGCAGGGCTGAGCTCCTGGGGGGTGTCCTGCCCAGGATGGGGACTGGGGAGTGCTGCCAGCTGTCCCCACAGCTGCCCCACGCCTTGGAGCAGCTCAGCCCGACCCAAAAGTGTTTGAAATCCCCACTCCGTTATTTACACCTGGTTTTTACTCTCGTCTGCTCCACGATGACATCCCTGCCAAACCCCTCTCCTGTAAGAAGCACCACCAAAGCTTTTGGCAGTGAGAGACAGAACAAGGGAGGTGAGAAGGAATAAAGGGGCTGGTCCAGCCTCAACTGGGGGCAGAAAACTGCTCAGGGGGAGGCAGAGCCCACCCTCACCCCAGCCCTGCCATCCAACCTCCGGGTGTGGAGCAGGAGCACGGGAAAAGAGCAAATGGAACGGGGCGGTGCTGCAGTCCCCATCCCTGCAGGTGTCTGAAGGCAGATGTGGCGTTTGGGGACACGGTTCAGTGCGGGGGAACGGCCGGGCTCGATGGTCGCAGAGGGATGTCCCAGCCTGGGAGGTTCTCCGGGGCGCACGGCAGAAGGCGCAGCTCGGCTGCTCAGCCCGTCTCGCCACCAGAGAGCAATAAATGCCCATTTTTGCAGCCAGAGCTGCGAACCCCGAGCTGGGCTCTCCCTCCGGGCCGGAGCACGGGCAAGAAGGAGAGGTTTTCCCAGCTGATCTCTCTGCTGTGACAACCGGTGGCCATCTGGGGCTTCACCGCCAGACCCTGCTCCGCGTTCCTCCAGCTCCCTGCCCGTGCTGCCCTGCCTGGGGTGGTTGTGTGCAGAATATTTATTTCCTCCCTGCTCTCTGCGAAACGCCGAGTTCAGCTTCCTCCTGCAATCCCTCCGAGGCGTTTGTCACCGGGGCAATGATTATTTACTGCCTGTTTACCGAGCGTTCCTGCCGCGCTGCCGGACAGCCTCAGACCCCAGCCCAGAGCAGGGAAATCTTCATCCAGAGTGAAACCCAGCCGGCTCAGGGCTCCCCAAAACCCGATCTCCGTGCGGGTGCTTGGTGCTCACCACGCCAGGGCAGGATATTCGCTGCAGTTTTTCAGTCAGGTCGCTTTTTTCTTTTGGTCTAGATAGTCCTCAAGGACCATTCCATCCACTTAACATCCTCTGGATCTTTTCACACGTGGGGAGAAGCAGGGTCTCACGGACAATTGGAAATCAGGCTGTGGAGAGGAGCTGGGATGGCTCTGGAAGCCCCGAGGGCTTTGTTTGAACACACAGGCTCGGAGCTGGCCTAACTCAGCCCAGCTCCAGGAGTCCAGCAGAGAGGTTCTGATTTCCAGGAGCTGCTTTGGAACCTCCTTAAATCACAGCAAAACAAATCTGTGGTGCCTGCGGAGGGGGAAAAGTCTTCCTCCTTGGGAGGAAAATGATATAAAATATCATTTTCCCTCTCCCTCATCTGCCTGCCCGCTCCCACACGCTGTGATGCAGTGGGATGAGAGCTCAGGGTGGCCAGGGCTAATTAAAATCCATAATACAGTGAAATTCAAAGCTGCTGTTCCTGTGTACCAAGGCCTGGGTGGGTGCCCAAGGAAGGATGGGGATATTCCATCCCTCCAGCCAGCAGTTTCGTGGGCAGAGAAATTTGGGGACTTTGTGCCGGAGGAGGTCCCCAGGTGGTGGCTCAGCTCCTGCAGCTCCTGTCATCCTCCACCCTGTCCAGGATGGGGATGTTGTCCCTCACTCCTGGGGCATCCTTTGGGTGTGCAGGGCTGCAGAGCCTGGCCAGGGCTGTGCGGCTGCTCCAGGAAGAGCAGGGATGTGGGAACACTGGAATTCTCCTGCAGAAGGCATCGCCCAGCAGCGTCCTCCTTTGCCACGGGCAGAGGCAGAAATAGGGGAAAGGGAAGGGCTGGATCAAATCTCCTCTGACACCAGGTGTGCCCTGGCTTGTGACTCCCTCCCCAGCCACATGTGACTGCCTGCTCCATGCCCAGGCCAGGAGTTTTCCTTCCTCCCAGCAGCCAGACGGGCTGGAAATTGTCCTGGTGGGAGGCACGAGCTGCTCAGGGCAGCACCTTCCTTCCTTCCCAGAGCTTCCAGAGGGAGGTGGGAGCTGCAGCAACATCCCTGCCTTGCCTTTGGTGCTCCAATCCTTCCCCAGTCTGCCCTGGCACCTTGATCCCGTGTTTGTGTGATGCCTCAGGGGGCCATTTAAGGCCTGGAGGAACGAGGGGCTGGATTTCTCTCACATATCTTCATTCTTGGACAGCGGGAATACCACGACAGGAATAATTCTTGCATCATCTGAGCTCTGGTGTGAGCCTGCCGTGGAATGGGAAGAAAGGAAACGCTGATAAGTGGAAATACAGATATGGGCAGAGGGCTGGATTTATTTGGATTTTCGTGGAAATGACTCTTTCCTGCAGAAATGCAGCGCCCAACAATAACAGTTGCTATCAGCAGACTTTTTTTTCATCATTCCCTTGTGGCACAGTGGTGCAAACTGGGCTGGAGGAGAGACCTGATGTGGAGGAGCAGCGAGGCTGAGGCAGAGATAAACCCTGAGCTCAGCTTATCTCAGAGGTGGCTGCTCCTCTCCGGGCAGCATCTCCTGGTGTTGCCTGGATCGGTAATGAGGAGTTGGTAAACACCAGCTGTTCTGCTCAGCAGAGCTGGGGGGAGTGTGTAAACTGGGTAATTTAGATTAAAAATCATTTATTTGCACAGCAACCTGCTTGTTCGGTGATAATTGGGCTCGTAAATATGTATGGGAGGAGGAGGAGGAGCAGGGGCTGAGCCGGAGCCAGAGCCAGGAGTCACCGACTGTGGCTGCAGGGGATTAAATAACCTCTCCATCTCTGCACTGGGCCGTGTTGGGATGGAAACACTGCCACAGGCTGGGAATTCCTGCGGTGCTGCTGGCCCTGCCCTGAGAGCTCACCTTGTCCTGGGGGAAGGGAGCAGAGGAGCAGCAGGGAAGTGACTCTGGCTGGGGAAGATGTAAAAATAATTCCCAGCGGGGATTTGAAACTCCTTGTGCTGAGGTGACACCAGGCAGGGGGGCAGTCCTGGAGCTGTCACCTCTGCTGGCACTGCCCACAGCCACCTGAGTGTCCCTGGCACTCACCAGCTGGGATGGGAGCCCAGCCTGCCCAGGGAAAACCTCTCGGTGGGCACGGAGAGGGCAGGGGCAGTGAGCTGGTAAAGATGGGGCAGAAAACACAGCCCCTTCCAAACCCCCAGCTGGTGAAACCTCACGTGCCAGGGACAGGTGGGAGGGCAGCTGGCCCTGCTGGGTGCCAGGGGATGGGTGACAGCTCCCTGTCCCTGTCTTGTCCTGCCTTAGAAGGTGCCGGGGTGAACTGGGGGTCCCCAGTGAAGCTGCTCAGAGCTCCCCAGCTCCCGTGGGCTGTGCCAGCAGCGACAGCTCCTGGCAGAGGGAAACTGGCGGGAAAGAGGCAGGAAAACTGGGAGGAAAATGGCAGGAAACTGGCAGGAAAGAGGCAGGAAAACTGGGAGGAAAATGGCAGGAAACTGGCAGGAAAGAGGCAGAAAAAATGGGAGGAAAATGGCAGGAAACTGGCAGGAAAGAGGCAGGAAAACTGGGAGGAAACAGGCGGGGAAATGGCTGTAAAGAGGCAGGAAATAGGCAGAAAAATTGGGAGGAAAACTGTCAGGAAATAGGCAGGAAAACTGGGAGGAAAAATGAGAGGAAAATGGCAGGAAAACTGCAAGGAAACAGGTGAGGAAATGGCAGGAAATAGGCAGGAAAATTGGGAGGAAAACTGGGAGGAAAGAGGCAGGAAAATGGCAGGAAACAGGCAGGAAAATTGGGAGGAAACAGGTGGGAAAACTGGGAGGAAACAGGCAGGAAAAAGCCAGGAAAACTGGCATAAAAGTCTCCTCTCTCCACAGCACTGGGGACAAGTGTAGGAAGCAGCACAAGTGCCAGCAGTTCCTGTCACGCCACAGGAGAGGGCAGGGAAATTGAAAAGACTCCGCATTTGGCCGTGGAGACTCTTGGAATGCAGTCCAGGGATCAGGATGAATACACAGAAATGAGCTCCTGAGCAGCAGATGGGTTTTGAGGAAGGAAGAATAAATCCTTACGTAACCAAACTCCCCCTGTGCTCTGGTTATTATGGGGTGGTTGTTTTCTTTTTGCTTGTTCTGTTTGTTTGGGTTTTTTTCTCCCTTTTGCACCTGACTGTGGCACTGGGGCCACACAAGAGCATAAAGCCACATTGGTTACAAATATTACATCTGCAGGATTTATGGGTTATGGTTGTGGGGTTGAATCCTCCTTGGGACACCCTCAGCTCCTCCTCTGATTGTTTAATGACAGCACGATTTTTTTTCTTGCCCCATCTGAGATTTAAGCCAGGCTTGATCCCAAAGTATTCCTACAGTATTAACCAGGTTAAAAAACAAACAAACAAGCAAACCCTTCCTCCAGTGCTTTGGGAGGGATTTCATTAATTCCTATGTGACTCCAGAGCATCAGGAGTCTCTCCCAGATCTCCCTGACCCATCAGCTGGGTTTTGCCATTTTTATCTGGTGACGTGGCAGAAGGATGAGCTGTCTGCTCTGGCGGTGGCTGTGCTGGGGCAGAGCTCCTGAGGGGCAGGGATGCACCCAAGGGAAGCCAAACGTGGCACCTTCAGAGCCATCTCTGTCTTCTGTGCCTGTTTGGGGAGTGATTTGGTACCCCAGAAGATCTGGGGGTTACAGGACCTGCTTTGTCCCTGTTCTGCCTTCTCTCAGTCCCTTTTCCTGCATCAGCTGAACTCCTCCCTAAAGATCCTTTGCTGGGCTTGACAGATTTTCTTCTGAGATCTTCTTGCTGCTGTTTTGATAAACTCCCAGGCAGGAGCTGCTTTGGGCTCAGATTCTTTCCAGACCTGCCCCAAAAACTGGCACAAACTACTTTTGTGATGTGTCCCTCTTCTCTCCCCGAATTCCTCTCCGACTGGCAATCCCTTGATCTTGTATTTCCACCTGGAAAGATGCAACAGCCTAAGGAACACTTAGGAAAGTCTCTGTTGGACACTCCACAAACCCTGCTGGACCTCTGGTGATTTATTTTTTGGCAGGAAGGCTCTTGCTTGCAGAATTCAGCAGGTGAATGCCACAGCAGCTGAAAATCCCTCCAAATTTTGCCCTTCCCACGGTTTTTTTTTGGGTGGCCGAGATGCTCCAACACCCCCTGGGCCAAACCTGTACGAGTGCAGGAGTGCCGGGCGCGGGTGTGAGAGGAACCCCAATTAACAGCTCGTTAATATTTCCTGCTCTCCAGGATAAAGGTCGGTCCCTGGAGCAGCCTCACTGCCAAAAGCTTCACTCTGAAGAGGCAATTCTGCATTTTCTCCATCTTCTCCAAGTGCAGGCAGGATTTTTTTGTGAAGGCTGGGGCTGCACCCCGTGGGCTGCCCCAGGGGATGAATTTTTGAGGGACAGCGTCTCAAACTCAGAGCCTGCCTGGGGAAAACACAGCCAGGGCTGGCAGGTGGGAAGGGGTTACCATGGCAAGGAGCTGCTCCCAATCCCTGGATCCCTTCCAGCCCAAGCTGGAGCCTGTGGAAATCACCCCCAGCAGCCAGAGCTGCTTCACATCCAGGCGCACATCGGCTGAACCTGTTAATGTAGCTTTAGTTAGACAGTAATTGCACGTTTATTAGAAAAAAAAATTTTAAAAATCGGATTTTTAAAAAATGATTGAGATATTCAGTGACTGCCCAAGAGACAGGACTTGATTTCCTGCTCGTTAGACTATTATTATTATTATTATTATTAATTATTATTTATAATTATTATTATTGTTTTATTGTTATATTGTTATATTGTTATATTATATTATATTATATCATATTATATCATATTATAATTATTATTATCGTTGTTGTTGTTATGCATCATTGGATTGAATTTCACAAACAAAAAGCGATGAAACCCAAAGGGATGAACACGAGATACCTGTAACTTAATTTATGTGGAAGAGCTTTATTAGCTCCCAAGCCTAGAACATTCCAAGAGAGTTTTGGCCACATCCTCCAAAATAAAAAAAATAAAATAAAATAAATAAATAATAAAAAAAAGTAGTATCTCTGGGGAAGGAGAGAAAAAAGACAATTCACATTTTACAGCCCCTGTGCCACACCCCGCCCTCCCAGGGCAGCATTCCCGGGTGATTCCCAGCAGGACATTGCTGTTCCAGCCCTGGGGGATGCTCCCCGAGGTTCCTGCCGGCATGGGTGGTGCCTGCTCTGCTCCTGTTTTGCCCAGGGCGTGATCTCTTCCCTTCATTTATTGCCAAAACCCAGCATTTCCCAAATCTCTGCAGGAAACCACACCTGGAGAGGGAAGCCCCAGCTCCTGGCCCCACCAGCACTGGAGGAGGATGTCACCCTGTTCCTCTAAAGTTCTGCTAAAGCCTTCTGATGTTTACTTTTTGTTATGGAGTTTCTCACGCACTTTTCATGTAAATAATGATTGTTTTGCATTCCTTTCTGGAGGAGGAGAGAATTGATGGGCTGTTGGTTTGACCAGTGTGGTTGGAGAGGACAATTTTCCTCCTCCAATCCACGGTCACTGTTGGAATTCTATAAATGTCGAGGTCTGTAAATAAACTTGCTCTTTTTTGCCTTGGACATCTCAGTGCATGAGCGTCGTTCATTTGTGTTGTATTGGCACAGGAGGACACGAGGAAATCTGAATTTGCCTCTGCCCAAAACAACTGGAAAAGTGGGAGGTTTTGCTGTGAAATTTCCAGCAGTGCTCTCCTCCTGCAGCCCCCACCACGGGCAGCAAAGAAAGGCAGGAGCAACTCCTCCGTGGCAAAACGCACTCAGAATTTGCTTTTCCATTTTTAAAAAATGATTTTTAAAACCCTTCTGCTGGTTATTTACTGCTGAGCTCTACATTTTCGGGAGTACGTCATACCTGACTCATTTTTATGGCCGGCCTTGCCTTTTATCTTGCCTTGCTATTAATTTAAGCCAGCAAATCTCTGTGTTTGTCAGCTCCGATTCCTGGGGTACCACCAGGACTTCGTTTGGAAATTGATTTGTGCTTCCCGATGCTTCAATAAAGCCCTTTGGAATAAACACAGCTCTTCATTTCCCTGGCAGCACGAGGGGAACAGGCAGGAGCTGAGCACAAAAATAGACATTTATTTCACAAGTGGAGCAAGGGGAGGGCAACAGAGGTTGCCTCTAAATAAGGTGAAGATTGCAGGGCAAACGAACCTGGTTTTATCCAGCAGGAGCTGCTGGATGCAATATTCTGAATTTTTTGGTGTCTGCTGTGCCCAGGGAAGGAGATCTGGGCTCTGCTGAGCTTCCCCCCAAGCCTGGCAGTGCCTGGCTGGTCCTGGGATTTCCCAGCCCTGGGTGTGCAGCAGGCTGGGGAGGGGGAGAGGGAGGCTGGATCAGGAATCCAGGGAAAACAAGGCAAAAACGGGAATGGGGTTGTTCCCTCACCTCTGGGGAGGTCACAAACTCCCTGCTGCTTCTCCCCACTGCATGAATTTCCATGTCCACTCTCTCCATCCCCTTCTCACACCTGATTTCTCACCAGTCAGGAGCCCTCAGTGTGGCAGGAGAGGACAGGAGGGGTTAATTGGAATTCCCATTATTTTTTTTTTTGGCCAGCAACTTTTCCTCTGTGTTATCCTGCAGGATGCCAAGGCTGCAGCTGGGAGAGCTCCTCATTCCCACCCTGCCCACATGTTCCAGGGAGATGGGCAGCAGGTTGAGGTTTGGCCAGGTTGGAAGGGACCTTAACCATCCTTAACTTCCACCACCCTTCAGAAGAGACAGGGAAATTTTATCATGAAGCCAAAGAGGAGCTGAACAGAGAAAGGAACTCGAGTGGCTGCTTCACCAAAATGCTCCATTTTTCTCCGAAATTAATTAGCTGAACCCTGACAAAGCCCATTATTAAAAGAGCACCCTTGTCTTTTTAATCATCTGAGCTGTTTGTAAAGCGCTGCCAGGGGCTGGAAATCAAACCCTCCCCTCTGGCTCTTTTTGTTCATCTCTATCTGGGGGAAATTCATTAAAAAATTACTGGCACCCCTGAGGCAACGGCAAAAGGCGCCTCAAAGAGTCCTGTAATGAACAGCCACTGTCAAATGGCCAAATAAAAGGAAAAATAGGACAGCAAACAACAACTTGGGCAGTTGGCTGCCAAGCGGGGGCTGCAATTAGGAGCTGTGTGATTCACACCCCGGCACTCGCCCACCACTGCTCTTTACAGGATGATTCAAGGATTGCATCACTCCGGTTCCCTGGGACTTTCCTTTTGGAAAAAAAAAAAGAGGATGAAGGCAGTCGGGTCGCTCTAAACCTGCGAATGCAACTGAAAATGTACCGGTGAGGTTGTCTCCTGGCTGCCTGCCCGGGTCAGAGCTGCCTGGAGCTCTGTCCCTGCCCCTCTGGGGTGGGCAGTGGGTCTGGGTGAGGGAGCTGAGAGCCTGACCCTGGGAATGGAGGGTGCAGAGGGGTGGGGAGAGCATCCCCTGGTCCTGGAGGAGGAGGCAGCAGGGTGAGCAGAGGGATGGAGCAGCTCTGCTGGGAGGAAAGGCTGGGAGAGCTGGGATTGTTCACCTGGAGAGGAGAAGCTTTGGGCTGAGCTCAGGGTGGCCTGAAGGGGCTGCAGGGAAGATGGAGAGAGAGGATTTCCAAGGGATGGAGTGTCAGGACACAGGGAATGGCTTCCCACTGCCAGAGGGCAGGGATGGGTGGGAGATTGGGAAGAAATCCTCCCTCTGAGGGTGGTGAAGGGCTCGGATGGAATTCCCAGAGAAGCTGTGGCTGCTCCATCCCTGCAAGTGTCCAAGGATGGGGCTGGGAGCAGCCTGGGACAGTGGGAGGTGTCCCTGCCCATAGCAGGAGTGGCACTGGATGAGCTTTAGGATCCCTCCCAGCCCATCCCACTCAGGGACCTTCTGGTGCTGTGGTTTCTGTCATCAGCAGCCCTGGAAAACCTGGGGCATGTGCTCCACACCTGCCCTGGGACAGCCTCCTTCATATTTCCAAGGCATTTTTCCACAGCTTCCACGCTGTGGGGACCCTTCCCCGGTGGCCCATGTCCTGTGTCACCTCCCCACGTGGGGACCACGGCAGGAGTGGGCGCTGCAGCATCCGCCTGCACCAACATTCATCTCTCTGCAGGCACCAACTGCTGCGGGGAGCCACTCCCGATGATTCCCATCGATTCAGCTCCGTAAATGACTCAATCCAATGTTCCCCAAACCTGTGGTTAACAGGAAAACTTGATTGGATTTGCTGTTGGAGGTCGGGTTGGTTTCAGTTACGGCTGCTGGGGATTTTTTTTTTTCCTTTTTCCCTCTGGAACACGGTGTCGTGTTACAAACGCGAAGGAATTCCCCTGCGGGCTTTGAATGGAGCCCTGCAGCTCTGAAGGGCTCACAGCCTGCGCGATCACACTGTCACCTCCGGGGTCCCCACAGCCACCACTGCAGCTCCTGCAGCTCCTGCAGCTCC